>PVIW01008200.1:0-63673 GCA_004026585.1 Noctilio leporinus
AATTAATCTAAACTTATTTAATTATTTTTAAAATTTGTCTTAATGGTTTAAAGGGATGATTATTAGATTTTGCATTAGAATATTACCTTGATGTTAGAAATGAAAAAAATCTTATATTTCATAAACTCTTTTACTTTGATGTTAGAATCTTATTTTTGTCAATAAAGCATTTTATAGATTTAGTTAAAATGAAATATAGCAGTTGACAATAGCAACATTACTTTGTATAAATGCATAAAACACCAACAGTTTTTAAGTGTTGTGGAAGATAGCAGTTACCATTAATGTAAAAAAACAAATAAAAATTATTTATTATTTTAAACAGCTATGAAGCATGGACTTTATTAGAAATATACAGCAATGATAACTTAATTGACCTTTATTGAGTTAAAATCCATGAATCCAAATTTTAAAAATAGTAAAATAAGTTAGCTTTACATCAGTAATTTAATGTATTATCATCCACTTATAGCAAACATATTATGTATATCATAATAGAAGTAAAAGTTATATATAAAATAATAAAAGGTAATTTTAATTTAGTTGATTAATAACAGTTTTATTTCTATATTGAAATATAATTTAAGATTTACATACAAATATATTTCCTATTTAAGTTAAGTATAAAACCTTTTAACGTTAATATGAATTTATTAATCGTCTTTTTCTAAGACTGGTTTATTTGTAAAATTCTCTAATGCTTCCTTCTTGCTTGAAAAAAATTTCAGATATAAAAGTACTAAAAATGTCTTTAAAAATTACCTCTACTTAAGAAAAACAATCATGTTACTTCTTAACTTTTCTAATCTGTTTTCATAAAATGAATTTGGATTTGTTTTCTATAACACAATCCTTTTATTGGGACTTGATTTCTTTACTAATGAATTGAATAAAATGATATCAGGTTCCTAGGTAAGTACTAATAATTAAGTCACATACAGTAGTAAAACTGTTTCATGTAATAAAAAATAAATATTTGGTATCTTATTTATGCTTCTCTATTTTTTAAAAAAGCAGTGATTATTAAGATAAGTAAATAGCATGCAAAAGATTTTGCAGTAGTTTTCAATTTTCCTTTTGAGCATCATTGAAAAATTCCTGCTAGGAAATGAAGCCAGGCACACTTCACTAAAATTGCATGGAACGCCTCTTGATCAATAGAGATAAATCTTGTTTTGTTGTTAAATAGATTTTCTCCTCTATAGAGAGATATTATTCTGGTTCTTTGTAGAATAATTGTTTTACTAAGGATTTTTACAGTAATTAGGAAAATGTAAACAAGAGAAAATTTAACACAGTTTCTTGGCATTGACAGCATTTCAACTTAATTTTTTAAAGATAGCCATAGAGATTAATATCATTTTGGACAATAATGTTTTCCTGCAAAAAATTCAGTGAGACCGACTTTCTTTCAGAAATAAGCAACCTCTGTGTTTGTTTTACTTTAATAAAATTTTCAGGTGTTGCCAATATAAACATTCACTAATGAACATGTTCCAAGTTTTTATCACTTTTCTTGTTTTCTTGACATAGATCACATTGAAAACATATGGATAAATTTTTGGTATCACAAAATTTTTCAAACTAGACTCAGAGACAAAGGTAGACTCCGAGATTGCTTAAATTGGTGTTACTGAATTATTTCCTAACCTAAATATAATGGCTGTTTGTGTGTTTATCCAATTTCCAATTTTTACTAAAGCATTGTATATTTTAAATATTTTATAAATAATTATTCATTTGTAATTAAAAATACAAATGTAAGAAAACAAATTTAAGTAATAAACCATTATTTTATTTTTAAAAGATTTGAAATGGAAAATATCAAATGTACTTAACTGAATTGTTTTGGTGAACAAAGGCAATGTAATGCTAGATATATACATACAGAAATGTAATTTTATTTAATTTACATTTTATATAACATGTTATTATTTATACATCCATGTATATAGAGAAAAATATGTCAATGAGTAATGGAAATACTTTTATAAGTCTTAAATTAGCAAATTATGTGCTATGTGCTTTTGTAAGTAATATAGTTTTTGAAATAATATCATAGAATAGCATCACTTTGAAATCTTATTAATGTTAAAGCTTAATGTGAAATATTTCTTTGGGTCAATAACAACCTCATTGGTATATATACTTAATATATAATAATTCAGGTAAACAATTGCTATTTTCCCATAACAAAGCAAAAATATATAGCAAAATAAACCTGTATTTTAACCAGAAAGCAAATCCTGCATTTTCTTCTCATTTGAATGCCTATATTGCAAAATAGAAATCATGCATTTAATTTACCAAACCATGGCTATAATATTTTAAATTTATGAATGCTTTTGATTTTATAGAAATAAAAATCTTAATATTAAAATATGGTATTTTGTGAAATCAAAAAGAAATAATACACTCAGTACACATTTTTATTACAAACTATTTTTAAAATACCAAGTAAATTTGAACCCTAACCAGCTACTTAAACCCTCCTGAGAGGCATCTTGTTTGTGTGTGTGTGTGTGTATGCATATATGACATGCAAAGTTGTTTTATCAGTAAATTTTTTGTTTTTCAACAATTCTTAAGCTATTGACTCCACAGATTTTATCATATATCCACAAGTTATCTATAACATATATGCATATATGCATAGCCCTTGGACACAGCCCACAATGTGTGTAGGAAGGCCAGGGTCGGGGGCAAAGGCGGGGAAACAGGGGACATTTGTAATAGTGTCAAGAATAAGAAGTAAACAAAACAAAATAGACAAATGCTTATTCTCAAAGAATATACATGTTAAGTTTAAGAATGTGTTAAAACATAAATCATTTCTCCCTTCAGTGAGCTAATAACTGTGGCACATAAAACTCAAGGAAGCTCAGTGAAATCAAAGTAGTTGTGATTTCCAGATGGAAAACATGTTGCAAGTCAAAGACAGGAAAAGATGACAACTTCTTATGAAGGGGTATTGGTGTAGGAACTGTGTGGCGTTGTTGTACATTGAATTTTATGAAATATACTTCTCTGCTGTATTCGATGCCTTTGACCCGACCGCAGCACTGTATGTAGAAGTCTGTAAGGTATTGTTTTTTTCTGTAATGGATCTAAATAAAATAAAAATGATCCAGTTTTATTTAGAAATAAAACATTTAGTATGATGTAAAATGAATACTTGATGGAAATTGGAACATGTATTTAAAAGTACTTTGTTCCATTGCTACAGTGCTTGGATAATGGTTATTGCTCACATTACCTTTATAAACACTTTAGGCTTTTATAGCTAAAAAATACAATTAACACTTTTAACAAAAACTCCAAATTATTTGTGGTAAATTCACATGCCAGTAGTTACTTTTTCTCAATGGAAATGTGATAAGGCCAGAAGATATGCTTTGAGGTCACAGGCCACAAGTCACCTAATGCATATTAACCATGTTGCTATATATGAATGCACTAAGCTTTCAGCAGGCTCTGAAACATGAAATCTTCTGTCATTCTGGTCCCTACTGAGTTTGATTCTGCTGAGGTTTAGTGGAATTATAAACACATATGAAAATATGCAGAATGTATTTCTTTTTTGAAGTGATTATAATGTGATGTTTCTGTACTGCCAGCATTCATAATAGAGCAAATGTGATGTTTCAGTGCAATATGACATCCACTGTAATCTTATTAACATGTAAGCAGCATAAGACAAAACAGGCACTGAATCACATGCTTTATTTAAAGGCAAAGAACAAATAGACGTATTAAGGTAAACTTTTACGATTTTTGGCAACAGGCACGTGCCATCAAGTTTGGAAATCCTTGCGGTTTGCAGACACAGCCTTGTCAAATGAAGGGTTTTAACAGTTGTTAAGTTCTCCTTTACAAATAAAACAATAATATCCAAAGAAACTAAGTGTAGTTTTAAATCAATTGATCATTTTGAACACCCAAAGAAGATGAATGACAGTGAGCAACATTTACCTGACACCCTTGAATATTTCACAAAGACAAGTTGATATGAGTTTGTATAAATACTAATATTAAGCAGAATTAGCTTTGGAAAAAATAAAGAAATTGTACTGAGGTGAAAATTGTCACTGTCAGGAGAAATGAAGTTATATCAGAGAACCAGTGACATACAATTTTCTCTAGAGTGTTTTTAATAAAAATAGCTTTTCTTTGAATATTTTGAAGTCAGACATGAGAGGCAATCTGGGCGTTTGTCAGAGTTTGAGAGTGTGAAAAATTGCTGCCTTAAATCATTTAAGCTGAAAAGCAACTTCTTCCTGCTGAGATAATTTCACATTGACTTACCGTGCAAGCCCTTCAGGCATTCCCAGCTCAGAGCAGAAGTTTTCAAGGTAAAAACATAGAGCGAGAACATGGGAGAAGCTGGGACAAGGATCAGCAGCAACTCCAGGCGTTCAGGCACATCTGACTTTGATTAATTAGAGAGCTGCTTTTCTATTTCCACATGTACTGCCTGATGGAAAGGTAGAGTGGACGGGGATACACAAACTTGAGTTGACTCTGTTAGATATCAGCAGGTTTTGACATCTTCTACCAAGCTTGCAGAATCTCTGCTAAGGAGGACTAAATTGCAAAAGCACACTTTTAATTTATTCATTTTCCTAATGCAGAGAAATTATATGAACTGCAATAGATTTTTTTCAACAGTTTTTTAAATCAGTTACTGTAAATATTTAGGTTAGATGAACAGGTAAATATCTTGCTGCTTAATGAAGAATGAGTTATGTCCACTTTGGGGAGAGAGTTTTTGATATAATGAGTTATTTTTACATTTAAGTACCACTCAACCATTTTCCTTTGTATTTAATTTTAAAAACTTTAATATGTAGAAAATCTTTTCATTTTACCCAATTGTTTTACAGTCAATAGAATGTTTTGTTAAACTCTCTATAAAATGTTAAAATTTAAGAGGTATTTAACCATTTGAAATGTATTGAAAATTAATGTGCAGGAAAATCACTTAACAAATATTGCTTTAAAGCTACTAAATAGTCTAATAGAAAATAAAAGTTCAAGTTTTAAAATAACATTTATTAAAGGTCTAAACTATCTAATTATCTGACATTTGGGAAAATATAGAAATAGGTTATTAATGCATAGCTTTATTTTTATTTCTCATTTCAGAAACAAAATTCTTAAAACTAAATAAAACATCTTAGTTTCCAGAAAGACAACTTCATAATATGTATTTTCTTAAATCTTCATTATTCTCAATTAATATTGTTACATAATAAAAGTTCTTCACTTCCTCTCCCTGCCTCTTATCTTGCTTATTTAGCACAGAAACTGCTTTTTAATTTTGACATTTTCTAGTGAATTTCATAATTGTTTATTACCTTCTTATGATTCACTTCCTAAATATATCTGGTGGGATAAATAGTCTCTTCAATCAGATTTACACATGATACTCTTTCCATCTTAGACCATTAGGCTCAGAAGAATTGAGATTCAAAGTGATATTGATCAACGTTCTCTTCATTTCTGGTTTGGTGACATAATCGACGACTATAAGCTTGATTTCAATAATTTCTTAGGTAGATTCTGAGTAAGTCTTGCTGTGCATCAACGAAGACATGGAGTCCTTAATGAAATAATAGGATCCTTAGTTATTATCATAATTTTTATAGAGAAGTCCTCATATTACACATTGTCCCCTGTCTCTGTCAATCACATATTGCAATTAACTTATTAAATTGCACTTGAATTGGATTGACTACTAGAGAGGGGAAAGTAGGAAGTTCTTGAAAACAGATTCATCCTTTATATCCTTCAAACACTTCTGAATCAAGAATGTGGAATCTGTTTCCATTTTAGAACAAATTAATTTTTCACTGTTACCTTAAATAGGAGAGATTTTTAAAAATCCTTTAGTGAACTGGATAGTTATAGTTTATCCTTCACCCTTCCCAGTGCACCTCAGTCCCCAGAAGGGAAGTAACAACATGATGACTGAGGTATGCTTAATGTAGTAACTATTAACAGCTTAATTTGATTCAAGTATGAATTTAAGTTAAAATACATGAAAGATATAAAGATGAGTAAGAAACCAAGAGGCATTAGTTTTAAGCGTTTTGTTTCTGAAATAAGAAATTAAAATAAAATGATGCACCAAGAATGTATTTATATATTGCCTCTAAGCAGTCCACTATTTATTTATAGAATACAAAAAGTAAATGACTTTTGCCAAAAAGAGGTAAGAATGAAGTTTTACAGGGGGTTCAAAAAAGGAAGATATTAATCAACTTATAAATTCAACCACAAAATATTTACTGAACACCTGTTGTGAACATGACACACATGACATGATTCCCAACCTCTTATAGCTCACAGCTTAATGATGGAAACTCATATGTAAATATATGGTTAAAACAAAGAAGCAATATTATAAGAGGGTATGAATAGAATGTTAAGGGAATTGTCAGAAAAATAAGCATAGAGCATTGAAGGTCCTGAACTAACTAGAAAATTCTTCACAGTGATGATGCCAGTTCAGAAGAACCACATAACTTTCCAGCAGAAGTTACAGACTTAAGCAGAGGCATAGAGTGGATGATGCTGGCATGTCTAAGGAAAAGGGAGCCACCAAATGTGTCTAAAACAGAAACATAGGGTGGCACACAGTTCATGGGGACTGGAGGCTGTCAACATGATATCACATAAACTTTAATATCACACAATTATGAAACTTCTCCCAAGGTATAATACTGTTGGTGGAAAAAAGAAAGATAAAATGATAGATGTAGTAATCATAAATAACTTAGGTTGTATAAAACTGAATAAATGAACAGGAGTTGAAACAAACAAAAAGTTTAAGGAAGAAGGTGGCAGCTAGGGAGCATTTCCATGGTTTTGGTCACAACATACCTACTACACATTTAGAAATTACATCCAAGCTTTAGCTTTAGTGAAACAGGAATTTGGAGGGTGAAGGGCTTCTCTTTAGTAAGATAGTTTTGTTTTCATTTTTTAAAAAAGATTTTATACATTATTTTCAGAGAGAAGGACAGTGAGGGAGGAAGAAAGGAAGAGAAGCATCAATGTATGGTTACCTTTCACCTGCCTCCAGCTAAGGACCTGACTGGAGATCTGGCTTGCAACCTGGTTATGCACCCTGACTGGGAACCACACCAGCAACTTTAGGGTTTGCAGGCCAGTGCCTATCCACTGAGCCACCAGCCAGGGCTGTTTTCATTTCTTTTTCCCTAAAGAAAAGCTTTTCCCAACAGACTTTTATTTAACCTTTCATTAAACAGAACTGGGTCCTACATGTACCTCTAGCTGCAAGGGTAACTTGAAAATCAAGTACTTAGCTTTCCAGATTCATAGTAAAAGAGCATGTGGTAGTAGGGATTTGCAAAAAAGGATTTGAGCAAAAAAATATGCAGCATCTGTGACAGCATACTTTTCCTGGGCTGTAGCTAGTGACATGTAAAATCACATGAGCTATATTTCTTCCAGGACATACCAAGCTCCACTTATTGTTTACTGGATCCAACATCTGGAAGTATCAAACACCTATTTGTTCCTCTTTTTTTCAAACATTGTACATAGGGCAATGACACCTCAGTTGCCTTACAAATATGCACCTGAGGACTCATACAGTTCTCCCAGCATCTTTTCCACTATTCAAAACACTCTGCAAAATCCTTTGTTGGAATTGCCATCAGCTGCCTCATCATATTTTCCTGAATCTCATTAATGGTTGAAATCTCTTTCCTTTCAAAGATGACTTCAGGTTTGGGAAAAGCCAGTATTTTTTGGAATACCCAGATCAAGCATCTAGTTCTCTCACTGTCAGTTGCTGATCTTGGTAGATTGCAGCCAATATATGTTCACATTCTCCAGCATTTCGCTTGTTGCAGGCCTTCCAGAACATGAATAACTTTTAAAAGATTCTCGACCATCTTTGAAGCATTTGTGCCGCACTTTTATTTGCACTGCATGAACATTGTCCCTGAAAGCCTTCTGAATCCAAATAGTTTATGTGGAGCAATGTTCAAGATTAACACAATATTTGATGCAGATTCTTTGTCCTACTCACACAGTGATTTTGAATGTGATGGCCATACAGTACACATGCTCACTCAATCTACTGTCCCCACTGACTAGTGGGGTAAAGTTGTCATTCCTCATGCATGTGTATTCCAGTCCACTCTCTGTGGCTGCCAGGTTACATCGATGTTGCACAAACTGTTCTTGTTATATTAACAATAGCTGGACTTTTTACAGACACATTTATATTTTATTCAGGTGCCAAGAATCTGTGTTGTTGATGATACAATTTTTTGAAAACTAATTAAGATATTTATTAAAAATATTAAACCTATTACATGTTGACATGTAACATATTTAACCTTCATTTTCCAAAAATAGATGAGTGGCATTGTTTCATATTTTTGTAAATCTTTTTAATGTTTGACATAACAGAGGATAACTGGATCCTTTTATCTGCTTCTGTGTTCAATGTATTACAAAATTACACATGCTGTAGCCTCTGAAAAACTTGACTACGTACTGAGAAAATGAGAAAGAAAAAGGCAAATAATTCTACAGAATTCTTATGAAAACAGTTTTGATCCTGCAGACCCCTGAAAAAGGTTTGGGGAGCTGAAGGATCTCCACACCCTACTTTGAGAATCCCTATATTCTCATATTCTGATCTTTTAAAATTATTTTATTTATTATGCTGTTACAGCTGTCCCAATTTCTTTTCCCTTTGCTCCACTCCACCCAGTTACCTCCCTACCTTTCAGCAATCCCTCTTCCCTTTGTTCATGTCCGTGGGTGATGCATATAAGTTCTTTGGCTTCACCCTTTCCTATACTAATCTTAAACCCCTGTCCACTGTCTATTTTGAGCCTATCAATTATGCTTCTTAATCCCTGCACCATTTCCCCTTTTCTCCCCTTTCACCCTCCCAGCTGATGACACTAAATGATTCCAATAACTATGATTCTGTTCTGGTCATTTTCTTAGTTTGTGTTTTTTATTTTATTTATAAGATGCTATTATTGAGAGCTGTAAGTGTGTTGTCATTTTATTTTATTTTATTTTGTTGACATTGTTTAGGATTTTATTGATTATTTCCAGAGAGAGGTGTAGGGAGAGAGGCAGAGAGGGATAGAGACATCAATGTGTGGTTGCCTTTCACCTGCCTCCAGTTATGGACCTGGATGGAGACCTGGCTTGCAATCTGGTTATGTGCCCTGGCTGGGGAATAGAACCAGTGATCTTTGGGTTTGCAGGCTGGAACCTTATCCATTGTGCCCACCAGCCAAGGCTTTTTGTTGATACTTTAATGTTCATGGTTTTGATCTTCTTTTTTCTTAAATAAGTTCCTTTAACATTTCCTATAAAAATGGGTTGGTGATGATTAACTCCTTTAGCTTTATCTTATCTAGGAAGCACTTTATCTGCTCTCCCATTCTAAATGATAGTTTTGCTGGATAGAATAATCTCAGTTGTAAATCCTTACTCATTATCACTTTGAATACTTCTTGCCAATCCTTCCTGCCTGAAAGTTTCTTTTGAGAAATCTGCTGATAGTCTTACAGGCACCCTTTTGTAGATAACTCTTTTTTTCTCTTACTGCTTTTAAGGTTCTTTGTCTTTTAGCATTTCAATTATGATGTGTCTTAGCGTGGTCCTCTTTGGGCCTTGGTTGTTTGGGATTCTCTGTGCTTCTTGGACTTGTATGTCTATATCCTTCACCAATTTTGAGAAGTTTTCCTTTATTATTTTTTCACACAACTTTTCAATTTCTTGCTCTTCCTCTTCTACTTCTGGCACCCCTATGATTCAGATGTTGGCATGTTTAAAGCCATTCTATCTCCTCATTTTTTCAATTCTTGTTTCATTTTTTACTGGTTGACTGTTTATTTCTTTCTTATGTTTCAAATAATTGATTTGAACCCCATTTTTCTTCCCTTCACCATTGGTTTCTTATGGGTTTTCCTTTGTTTCACTTAGAATAGCCTTCACGTATTTCCTTCTGCATTTGCCACACTCAAACATATCTGTCAAATCTATGAGCATTTATATCACTAGTGTTTTGAACTTTGCCTCTGTTCAGTTGGCTATCACCTCATCACCTAGTTCTCTTGCTAGAACCTCGATCTGTTTCATCTTTTGTGTCATACTTCTCTGTCTTCTCAACTTGACAGGTTCCTGTGTTTTTCTATGTTAGATGGAACTGTCATACTTGTTACATTGTAAGGAGTGGAGCCTTAGGTATTCATCAGTGCAGGGGCTACCTGTTTCACCTTGTTGTGGTGCTGTATGTGGGGGAGGGGTCCAAGAGGGAACAATACTGCCTGCTTAGCACTCACTTTTTTTCCACTAAACAAACAACTGCTGAGAAATGGGCAGTTTCTTCAGCTATCCCAACTCACATTAGTTTCACAGTCAGAAGCAATGTGGCTTTAATTTTCCCAGCCCTGGAACCATGAGCTGACCAGTCTGGTCTGGGGCTGGGATAGTTTCTCAGGATTCCTTCCTGACTCTCATAACTTGTGACTGTGCTTTCCACCAGCTGATCCCAGCCACTGTGTTGCTACTGATCCTACTGACGCTGCCAGTGCTGCTACCACTTGTGGGTGTCACAATTACTTATCCTCCCTGTCCCAGCTCTGCTCCTCCTACCTGTCTAGATGAGTATTTCTTTTGTATTTCTTTGTTGGACCTCCCTTTAGTTAGATTTTTCTGGAGCTTTTTATTGCTTTTCATAGTTTTGAGTAGGTATATTCCTTCTTAGTTGTGAAGAGAGATATAATGTGTCTACCTACACCTTCACCTTGGCCTGATGATAATCTTTTCCAAAGGTATAATAGCCAGATATGTGGCCACAAATACACCACCTTTCTCTTTTCTTTTCTATGCTTCCCAGCCCTGCATTAAAAGGAAGCAAAGGGAAATAAATCTAACATAGTATAGTGACCCTAGGGGAGGCACTCTAACTAATTCATCACAGAAGGACCTGTGCTCTATGACTTGTCATTACATTCCTATTATTATTATTATTATTATATTAATCTATTGTTTTTTTATAGTTGTTTCATTTTCTCCATTGCTCTCCTCTGCCCCACCTATCCCACCCCCTCTATCACAATCAATATCCACTTCATTGTCCATGCCCATGGGTCATTCATACTAGCTTCTTGACTAAACATTTCCCCTTCTTTACCCCTTCTTCCCCTCCCTCCAGTCCTCTGGTCACCATTATTCTGCTCCTTATTTCCATGTTTCTGGTTTCTTTCTGCTTGTTTGTTTGTTTATTCATTAGTTTCCCATATTAGATGAGATCATATGGTATTTGTCTTTTGCCACCTGGATATTTCACTAAGCATAATACTCTAGAGGTCCAATCATGTTATAGCAAAAGGTAAAAGTCTTCTTTCTTTCTGCTCTATAGTATTCCATTGTGTAAATATACAACAGTTTTTTGACCCATTCACCCTTTGATGGGCACTTGGCTATTCTGGTCTATATTTGATTATATAGTTTGGGCTGCACTGGGTTGGATATCTCATGACCAGAACAGAAGCAATGGGGGCATACCTTCTCACTGTTAGAAGTTCACTAGAATGCTTTATGAGCACTGAGTGGCAAGTGGTCTTTAAAGATAATAAAACTTACCCTAGGAGTTTTAAAACTACCGACTTAAAAATAAAGGTGAGGATAACTCACCATCAAATTACTTTAAACATGCAACAAAAGTGGTATGTTATACCATACTACTAGTAGTATAATATAGCATATACTCCACAGCACCCTGAGCCTGGTACAATACCCTGTAATCAAACACATTCTACTGCTCAGAGAAACTTAAGCTAATTTGCACTGTCTGGGATCAATGAAAAGCTTTAGTTTTATGTCAATTTAGATCGTGTTTTGCACCAAACTAGTTAAAAACTAGAAAATAAAATGTTTTTCAGAGAGTTTTGTATTTTAAATGTGATAAGATGTATGTATAATTTATTATTATGACATTTATAAATGGGAGAAAACATATAACATAGTAAATAAGACAAATAATTATCTTTTGTTCCCAATGGACCTTACTCTTTCAGTTTGAGCTTTATTGTATTTAGGCTTTAATCACGAATTTATTTATATTTCATGCTGATTAATAATGGTATTTGAATAGTTTACAAAAATAAAATGCAAAAGAGTTTGAAAAATTTGTTGAGAAAATTGGATCAAATATAAGATAAAGGTAAGATATAGTAGGTAGGCAGCTAGATTAGAATGTAGAAATTGACTTACTCTCACTTCTGCATTTGCTAGAAGCAGATGATAAATGTAGCACTGAGCTTCCCAGAAGCCATTGCAATGGGCTTGAAGTTTCCCATTTTCCAAAAAATAAATTCAATGCAATTTTTCATGTGCAGCAGGAAATCGCGTGAATCTAAAACTGGGAGTTTTCTTTTCACAGAGCTCCCAAAATGTATCCAACATTGGGAGCAATAAATTCTTCTTGGCTGTTTGTCATTTGCTTAAATATTGATTTGTGATGTAATAAAAGCCATGCTCACCCAAGAGCCAAATATAATAATAAAGTGTCAGTGCACAGACCTCTGACTGGTAGAATGTGATGGCCTGAACTGAGTTCTTTAATTTTTTACTGTACTCCTTACAAATGAGTTTTTGGCTCAGACTCATATTTATATTCTTTAATATTCTCCAAGAAAAAATATTGCCCATTGTGGAAATTTTCAATTATAAAGGGGAACTTGTCTTCAAGTTATAAAACTAAGATGTAAATTCTGCTTCTGGTTGATCACTAGAATCTATGTTGGAATAATGGTGTTTACTGCTTTGGAAACTCTTAATATCTGCTTTACTTATTTTGTTATACTCCATTCTTGCTTCTTAGAGATCTCAAAGTAGGCAGCTGCCTCTGACATTAGTAATTGATAGGCTTGAGGACATCAGGGAAGACTGCAGGGTTAAGACTGGTCTATGTGAATGGTATGCTTTTGGAGTTTGTAGCTGGTATTTATGCTCCTATGTGGTTTCCTTTCCGTACCTATAACTCTGTTCTCTCCTCCCAACACACACACACATGGCATTTGTGTGTCAGTCTAAGACTGGCTTTATAGATGGCACTTCGCCAATATTGAGTAAATTGTCTAATTTCTTTCTCAATTCTAAGGATTCTACTGTTTCACCTTGGATTCCTGTTTCATATCTAGGGTTGAATTTCCTTCCTATTTGCTCACTGTGTCATTATATGAAGCTTTTATTCATGTCAAATAAGGCAGCATCAATAATTATAATTGACTTTCATGACAAAAATTTTTCAGTCTATGAAGTAAAAGCTGACAAGTCATCCCAGGTATATTCTTATTAATAACATTATTAACTTGATGCCTTACCATAATAGAGTCTAGAAATAATGACTGATAATTTTGAGAATGGGAGAGACACAAACAAAAATTAGACTGCAAAATTCATTTTGTAACAAGTTTAAACTTCCATTCATTTATGTTAAATAGATTGAGGTCAAGTTCAACAAAATATTACATTTTTGATGAGTTATAAATGCAAACCTGAATGTTATCTCAGTCTTGGTCTCCAGTAACTTATCGGCCCATGGAAGAGTTTAGAGACCTTCCTTCCCTACGTCCTCTCTCTTTGAAGACTATCACTATTTTATTCCACTTATGAGTCATTTTGATGAATGCCTAATAAACTGTCAAAGCAGCAATTCCTCTTTATTGCATTGATTACCAAAGTAAAATATCTGGAGACTTAGTTAGAATCTTATACTGAGTCTTACAGAGAGAAAAATAAAAGATTTTGACTGTACTACAAGGTCAAACAAATAACATGTTTTGTGGAATTATTGATCATGGAGGATGACAGGTTTTAGAAAATTATTTCTCTGGTCTCTCAGTTGTCTAAATGTTCTTACAACTATGGATATAAATAAATTTTGATAATGTAACTGTTTGGGGAAATCCAGTTATAAGTGTTTTCACTGTTGCAAATATCATTACTTCATTATTTTCACTTAAAAAAAATCCTAACCCACAGACATGTTTATTGATTTTTAAAGAGAGAAAGGAATGGGGAAGAGAAAAAAATCACCATTCATGTGAAAAATAATAATCAATTTGTTGCTTTCCATACACACCCTGACCATGGATTGAGCCTGCAGCCTAGGTGTGTGCCCTGACAAGGAGTCAAACCCAAGACCTTTGGTGTACAGGATGATTCTCCAAACAACTGAGCCACCTAGCCAGGGCTATTATTTCCACTTTTCACATAGTTTCTTTGGCATAAATATTAAGCCTACAATGAGCTTATTATTCTAAATACAGTATACTTGTTTCATCAGCTTCATGTTGATGATGATGATGATGAATCAGTGTTTTTTTTCCTAATTTTTTTATATTGCTATGTATTTCCATATGCTCTATTTGTACCCTACATGTCTCTTTTGTAATTAACTGCAACCGTATTTTACTACTTATTTAGGCTATGTTGTCCTGCCAGATTATGAATCCCATGTCTCCTTAGCTACAGTCCCCAGGTCCTAGGAAATGCCTGGCTAATCAAAGGTGCTCCCTCAACATTTGATAAAAGTGCAAGCATGAGGGACTAGATGAAGCAAAGCAACATACATCACATAGGGAACATAAAAACATTTTTATTTTAGATAAATATTACTTCTGTTTTGCTCAGTTTATCTAAGACATTTTTAACTTACATTAAAAAAAATTTATCTATATGCAATTATTCAGAATGCTCAACAAAGCTTGCTTAACATGTAAGAAATTTCACAAAAATAAAAACACATTTTTTATGATGGCATTTCTTGTTCTAAATTTTTTAAAGAATAGTTTCAGAACCAAGGTCAACTCTGGGCAGGTTGCACCAGCCTCAGGGGTGGGAAAGTGGAAAACTGCACCACCGCACCACCCCTGGGAGGGCAGCTCAGAGCCCCAGTGGTAAGGGAGGGCCCTGTGGGAAGGGAAGCCCCCTCCCGCACAGACTCACAGAGGCCCCCACAGAAACCGCAGTGCAGAAACTGCGAGAGAGGGGAGCTTGCTGCTGTTGCAACCATGGCGGGCCACCTCCAGCAGCAAACCTCCTGGAGGAGCTGGCGAGGGAGGGGTAGTCATCACCTACAAAATCAGCACACTGTAGAGCTCCCCGCAGGGCTAGCGCACAAAGGGAGGGCCCCAAAACACCAGCAGTGTGGAAACCCAGCTAGGCTATTAGAGGTTCAGCATTTGGAACCAGCCCAGACTCTAACGAACTCCAAAGTGACAGTCCCTGCCACTGCAAGGCCCCACAGCCTGACTGCAGATTGCAGAGACTTGATCAAGGAAAAGAGGTAGACCCAGGAATAGGAGCACTACTAACCTCAAGCACCTAAGTTACACCGAGAGTTACATGAATTATTTATTAATCCCTGCTTTCGGAACAGCTCAGTAACAGTGTATGAAACATGGTTAGAAGTATCTCAATCAGCCACCTGGAATAAAAAAAAAACTCATCAAGGAGCAACACATAAAACAAAATCCAAAATACAACTGGACAGCCCAAATTAATGACATAAGGGCACACCAAGAGCAACAAGTTGAGGAAATCTAGGAGACTGTACCACTAAACCCTATAAATCTCCTACCACAGAAGGTCACTTTATGAAGGCAGGGAGTCATAGTAGATTAATCCAAGAAACAAAAACAAGCAACAACCAACACCAAAAATGGGGAGAAAAAAAAAAACCAATCCATCACCATAAGGAAAGGAGGATAATCACCAGACAGACAGAGAAATGAAATAGAAACAAGTGAACAATCAGACATGGACTTCAAAGAAATGGTTATAAGAAAGCTCAATGACCCTGGCTCGTGGCACAGTGGATAAGATATTGGCCTGTGAGCCCAAAGGTCACTCTTTTGATTCCCAGCCATGGCACATAACCAGGTTGTAAGTCAGGTCTCCAGCCAGATCCGTATCTGGAGGCAGGTGAAAAAGACAACCATAGGTTGATGTCTCTCTCCCTCTCTGCCACTTTCCCTTCCCCTCTCCCTAAAAATAATAAATAAAATCTTAAAAAAAGTTTTTTAAAGCAGTCTATTAAAAAAAAAGGAAGAAAGAACGCTCAATGAGCTTGATGAACTCAAAGAAAACTACAAAGAACTCCAGGGCAACTACAAGGAACATACTGAAAATGATACCAGCATTAAAAAAGACATAAATACCATCAGGCTGAAACTTAACCACATTTAGAATGAGAAATCAGAAGCCACAAGCTCAAGATAACAGAAAATGCAAGCTAGATTCTGTGTTGCTGTGTATTTTGTGAGTTTGCCTTATGTACTCTGTATTACTTATCTCCAGACTTAATGCAAAAAACAAAATCTATTTTTTAAAGATTTTATTCATTATTTTTAGAGAGAAGGGCAGAGAGGGAGGAAGAAAGAGAGAGAAACATCAATGTATGGTTGCCTTTCACCTGCCTCCAGTTAAGGATGTGGCTGGAGACCTGGCTTGCAACGTTACGTTCCCTGACTGGGAATCAAACCAGTGACCTTTGGGTGCGCAGACTGGTGGTCCGCTGAGCCACCGGTCCGCTGAGCCACCAGCCAGGACCACTTTGCTTCCTTAATATACTTTATTCTCTAGTTATCTTAACAGAAGTTAATTCAGTCGTCACCCAGGGCTTTATTTTGTTTTTGACCATTGTTGTATTTGATTACATGACCTAATAGACAAAACTGGTACTAAATTTAAAAGAAAAAAGAAGCCTAAGGAATAATTTAAAAAGAAAAATATGATGAGAATTGTAGTGAAGTATTATTTGCCTATGATATTGCCCATAAGTATAGGTAATGAATCCTAGAAACTTTTGAAGAAATTACTTACTGCTTGCATCATTTTTTTAAAATTATTTCCTAGATTATCAATAAGGAGCAGTTTTACCTGTCAGGTTTCTTCTATCCTTCAAAAAAAAAAAAAAAAAGAAAAAACACTTTATGATTGCAGTATCAAGATATATCACTTAACCTAATAGTCACACTACACTTTATTTATTTAGATTTGTTTTGTATTTTATTGTATATATTTTCATCCTTAATTGTTCTCCACTTGCATTCTTATTAACCTTTTGCCACCTTCTGTGTAGGAAGATCAGGAAATAAATATTTTGATGATGACCCAATGTATGAAATTAAGTGAGGAGACTCCCCCTTCCATTTACAGTGCTTTTTCTAAGGCCAGGGGCAGACAGGTTATAAAGAAGTGATGCCTGAAGGACATAAACTACCCTTTTAGTGGTGGAACCTAGTAGAATATGTTTTATATTTTAGTAAAATATATTTTAGAGCAAATACGTACAATTATATGGATTAATTACTAAGCATTAATCTGGTTCAATACAAAATCCTTCTCCTTGAATCAAGTTAAAACCATTATTATGGAGCAAGAAAAATGATTGCTCTGTCCCTGCCCATGATCGGCTGGTGTTCTCAGGATGTCTCATAACCCAACAGTGGCTACTGTAGGAGCCAGAGACTCAAGCAATACATTCAAAAGCTAATTTCCATTTTACCTCCATGGAAATAATAGAAATGATTAATATAGGATGATCTCCCAGGAGTGTTGTTCCTCATAAATCTAGCATGATATACATTTATATATAAGCAAAGTTGGAGGCAACATGCAGGTCATATTGCATACTGTTTTATGGGCCGGACATAAAAGCTCTCACATAAGCAAGCAAGAACACACGGGATGAAATAACTTTAAGTAAATCTCTGTCAAGTCTCTTTTTCTCTATTTCTCTTTCTCCATTTACAACTTGTGTTTTTCTTCAGTTTGCCTAAGTTGTGTAAGAGGAAGCTCTCCTGGGAGTGGGCAGTGACCTCTGAATCCTCCCTGACTGCAGAGCTGCTGCTGACCATTTGTTCTTTTGCCTTTACTTTAGTTTAAACCTATAAAATGGGCTTGAAAACAAAAGTTTGTAGGCATTCTCATCATTTCAAAGTAGCACACCTTAAAAAGACACTATAATCCATATCCCAACAAGATAAGTAAAGCCCAGGAAGTCTTCAGATGCATGAGAATCAGTACATTCCCTAAGCCTTAACATTCAGTGTGGCATCTGGGCCATTGTGTCATGTGCTTAGATCTGTAATTGCTGGATTTGCATCCAGTGTGTGCCATGTTCTGTTTTGGGCAATGTCTTTTGTTCTATCAGAGACACCTCAGGTTTCTGCTATGTAAATAAGGCAGAGCTTTTGTAAAATAAACCAAGTCACATGCCCTATGTTTGAACTTCCTTTTTAGTTACCAAAGGCCTTTAGAATGAGCTATTATGCATAATTTTCAATCAGCTGCTTGCACTACATTAAAAAATTAATTCTTTTTAGGGGAAGCTGGGTGAAGAATATATGATATAGGAATTATACTATGTTTGTAACTCTTTTGTAAATAATTTAAATATTTTTAAAAGGCATATGTGATTGAAGTAAAAGTTCATTTGGAGGGTAGAAGAAGAAAGAAGTATAAAAAATTAAAGTATATTCTTTATGGGCAGAAAATTATTTTCATATTGATTAATCAGAAAATAACATAACTTTTTTTGCCTTGATGGCTTCTTTTACTATGCAAAAGCTTTTCAGTTTGATGAAGTCCCATTTATTTATTTGCTTTTATTTTTCTAGTCTTTGGGGTCAAGTTCACAAAACATGTCTAAGAACAAGGTCCATAAGTTTAGTATCAATATTTTCTTCTATGTATTTATTTTTTCAGGTATTATGTTCTTTAATCTAAAATCTTCTTAAATCTTTAATCAATTTTGAGTTAATTTTTGTAGAGTATCATGTATCAGTCTAGTTTCATTCTTTTGCGTGTGGCTTTCCACTTTCCTAACACCATTTATTGAAGAGGTTTTCCTTTCTCCATTGTATTTTTGGACATCTTTGTCAATAATCAGTTGCCTGTATACTCTCCTAGGCTTAGTTCTGGGCTCTCAATCCTATTCCATTGATCTGTGTGTCCATTTTTCTGCCAGCACCATATTGCTTTGATTATTGTAGATTTGTAGCATAATTAGAAGCTATATACAAAACATAAAACCAAAGACTAACAATAAAAAAAATAGTTACAGTCACAGAAAACAATATGGTGATTACCAAAGGGAAAAGATGTGGGGAAGCATGAAGATGATAAACGGGGTCAAATATATGGTAATGAAGGAGACTAGGCTTTGGCTGGTGAGCACACAATGCAATTTACAGATGATTTATATAGACTTATACACCTGAACCTTATTTAATGTTATTAATCTGTTACCTCAATACAGTTAAAAAAGGAAGAGTGCCCTATAAGGGTGGTTCAGTTGATGGGAGTGTTATTCAAGCCCCAAAAGGTTGCAGGTTTGATTACCTGTCAAGGCTCATAATGTAACAGAAACCAATGGATGTTTCTGTTACATCAATGTTTCTCTCTTTCTGTTTCTCTCTCCTTCCGGTACTTTCTCTCTAAAATCAACAGACATATCCTCAAATGAGGATTTAAAAATAGCAATAATAATAAAAAAGAGTACAACTAAAGCTTAATGACAATCATACTACAACATATGAATACATCAAAACAACATGGTGGCACAATGGAAAAGGCATCAGCTTGGGAACCCAAAGGTTGCTGGTTCGGTTCCCCAGCCAGGGCACATAACCAGGTTGCAAGCCAGGTCTCCAGCCAGGTCCATAGCTGGAGGCAGGTGAAAGGCAACCATATATTGATGTCTCTCTCCCTCTCTGTCTCTCTCCCTTCTCCTCTCTCTGAAAATAATAAAAATTAAATAAATTTTAAAAAAAAATTAACAACAACAATATGTATACCTTAACCTATATGTCAAGTATATTTCAAGGGAGTAAATAATAATAAATAGCAGTCTACACATATCAGTTAGAAATATGGATTTGCATACTAGATATCATGCCTTAGAGAGTGAAAGTGATTATCTCCTGGAAGCAAGAGCAGGAGAAGAAGGCAGGGGCCACCTTTTTGTTATTATTATTATAAGCCCTTTATCACAATTTGACTTTTATAACAGACTGCATATATTAATTCTATTTTAAAGAGTTAAAATAATTTAGAAATAAAAGTTCAGTAGAGCCCTGGCTGGTGGCACAGTGGATAAGGCACCACCTGGGAACCCAAAGATCTCTGGTTCAATTCCCAGCCAGGGCACACATAACCAGGTTGCAAACCAGGTCTCCAGCCAACTCTGTAGCTGTAGGCAGGTGAAAGGCAGCCACACATTGATGTTTCTCTCTTCCTCTCTCTTTCTCTCTCCCTTCCCCTCTCTCTAAAAATAATAAATAAAATCTTTTAAAAAAGAAAGAGTTCAGTAGATTCTTAAGGGCCTTTAGTCAGAGATCATTTTAAGGAGAACAAGATATCAGGTACCACCATCAGTTATTGGGTATAAGACCCACTGTCCCCAACAAATAGAAGTATGCAGCACAATGAACACAAATACACTGAGTATTTAAAAATATTATCACACAATATGACTAAAATCAACTACCTGAAATTGTTTTGAAGCTCATGGAAATCAAAATATCTTATAAATGTAATAATTTCTTCAGAAGCTTGCCATTTTTGCATTCTATTACAAAACATAACCAAGTTCAACAGGGACTATAGCATGAAAACACATCAGATGCTTGTAAGAGGAAGATAAAAACAAAATACATATCTAGAGAAATGTTTACTCTAGGAAGACTGGACATAAGACCTTACTTAAGGAAATGAGGTGCTATGAATTTTTGTGGCATACATTACTGTGAGGGAGAGCAGATTGGGAAAACTTTAATCTCAATTTTAAGCTTTTTTTAGCCTTTCTATCCTTTTTCTTCCTTCCTGTTTCCAGTTATGATAATATACACCCAACTTTTTATCATATTTTCTTTTTATTTACAATTTCTCCATTTTTTATCTTACTTAGAAAAGGATTCTTTTGAAGTGTGCCATTTATCTCAATAATTAACAAGAGACACAATAATAAACGTTGAAGTAATGGGAAACATGTCACTTAATAAAACAAGTGTAAAATCCTTAATGTATCCATAATAATATTGTTTTTCTGACCAAATTTTAATGATAGTTTGAAAAAAGATTTCACTATTTTATTGTTATTTTATTTTATCATTTTGTTCTTTTATAATTATTCTAAATTATTGGATTCCAAGAACATTCTTGCAGATATAATCTTGAAGTATATATGTTTCTAAGAATGAAGGAAAAATTATACATATTACTTATTCTTACGTGATACTTCAACTCTTCAATTCCTTTCCCTATGTTATTCTGTTTTATTGTTAAATCTACCATTAAAGCAAGTCAGATTTTGGAATTAAGATAATACTGGCCTAAAAAATATGTAAATAATATTTTAACATGATATAGTTTTCCTACTTGAATATAAATTTGATAATCAATGTTATCCTAAATATTAATACTGTTCAGAACCAGATGACCATATTTCATTACTGATTTCTATATTTCATTTCAAGTAGACAATTAATTTATGTATTTTATTAAGGGTTGTTAAAGGCAGAAAGTAAACTTTGAGGACAGATACCTTGTTACACATAATCAATATTACATATATTTTTACTTTTAAATTTTTCTGACTGTAATTAATCTACCAAGTGCATGCTTACTTTTCTTATCCTAATTCAAAATTGAAGTTATCCCCTGCAACGTTTTCTCTATTAAGAAAAAAAATAGTAAACATTGTGTTTTAAAAAATCACTGTACTACTAAAATAACACTGAACTATGGGGAGTGTGTTAGCACTTATAATCTTTACTTAGCAAAGGACGGTTCATGAATATGAATAAGGTCAGTGAGAATTTGTCTTTGGTGAAGAAAATCAAGAATGATACTCAAGTGTATTTATTTATTTACTTACGTAAATTGTATTTATTTTTTTTAGAGAGAGGGGAATAGAGGGAGAATGGGAAAGAAACATCAATGTATGTTTGCCTCTCACATGTCAAGTGTATTTCAATAAAACGTTCAAAAAATGATTTCAGCATTGAGAACAAGGTGGGCAATCAGTGCAAATATTTGTTCCATATCTGTGAAAAGTTTCATTGTATTTTAATAAAGATTGCATTGTATCTATACATTGCTTTGTGTAGTATGGACATTTTAATGATGTTAATTCTTTCCATAAATGAACATTTATTTATGTCTTCCTTAATTTATTTCTTCAGTGTCCTGTAGTTTTCCTAGTATAGGTCTTTTACTTCCTTGGTTGATTCTATCCCTAGGTACTTTATTCTCCTTATTGCTAGAGTAAATGATATTTTTCCTAGTTTCCGTTTCTGATATTTAATTGCCAATGTACAAAAATGCCTTTAATTTCAGAATATTGACTTGGTATCCTACTGTTTTGCCATATTCACTTATTAGGCTGAGTCATTTTTTAGTGGAGTTGTCTATAGGGTTTTTTATGTACTACACAATCATGTCTCCTGCAAACCAACAGTTTTACTTCCTCCTTTCCAATTTGGATGCTTTTTATTTATTTTTCTTGTCTGATCACTGTGGCTAGAACTTCTAATACTATGCAGAACAGAAGTGGTTAAAGTGGGCGCCCTGTCTTGTTCCTGATCTTAGGTGAAAACCGTTTAGTTTTTGCCCATTGACTATAATGTTGGCTGTAGGTTCCTCATATATGGCCTTTATTATGTTGAGGTATGCTCCCTCTATTCCCATTTTGCTGAGTGTTTTTATCATAAATGGATGCTGTACTTTATTTACCAAATACTTTTTCAGCATCTATTGATATGCTTATGTGATTTTTGGCTTTTATTGTGTTTTTTGTGGTGTATTAAGTTTATTGATTTGTGAATATTGTACCATCCTTGTATCCCTGGGTGAGTTCCACTTGCTCATGGTATATGATCTCCTTACTGTATTACTTGATCTGGTTTGTCAATATATTGTTGAAGATTTTAGCATCTATGTTCATTAGAAATATTGGCCAGTGGGTTTTTTTTGTTGTTGTTGTTGCTGTTGTTATACCTTTACCTGGTTTTGGGATTAAGATAATACTAGCCTAATGAAAAGAGTGTGGGAGTTTTAGCTTCTTTAATTTTTCGGAATAGTTTGAGAATAAAATTAGCTCTTCCTTAAGTGTTTGGTAAAATTTACCTGTGAGCCTGTATGGTCTAGGACTTTTGTGTGCCCAGAGTTTTTTGATTACTGCTCTAATTTCACCAGCTGTTATCAATCTATTCAGGCTTTCTGCTTCTTATTGATCCAGTTTTGGAAGACTATGTTTCTAGAAATTTGTCCATTTCACTCAGGTCATCTAATTTCTTGGCACATAGTTACTCATAGTAATTTCCAACAATTGGTTGTATTTCTGTGATATTAGTTGTAATTTCTCCTCTTGCATTTCTGATTTTATTTATTTGGGTCCTTTTTTTTTTTTTTTTCTTGATGAGTGTGGTTAAAGGCTTATTGATTTTGTTTACCTTCTCAGAGAACCAACTCCTGGCTTTATTGATCCTTTGAATTGTTCTTTTAGTCTTTGTGATTTAATTCTGCTCTGAGCTTGATTATTTCCTTCCTTCTACTTGCCTTGGGATTTGTTTGTTGTTGTTCCTCTAGTTCTTGTAGCTTTATGGTAAGGTTTTTTATTTGAGATTCTTCTATCCTTTTTAGGTGGGTCTGTATTGTTATGAACTTCCCTCTCAAGACTGCCTTCATTGAATTCCATAGCTTTTGAGCTGTTGTGTGTTTCCAGAAACTTTTTGATTCCTCCCTTGATCACATTGTTAGCCCATACACTATTTAATAGCATGTTTTTTAGTTCTCATGAATTTGAATTTTTTTGTTTTTCCCTTGAGATTGGTTTCTAGTTTCAAGTCATTCTTTTTTCTTTAAGGCTTTATTTATTATTTCCAGAAAGAGAGGAAGGGAGAGAGGCAGAGAGGGAGAGAAACAGAGAAACATCAATGTATGGTTGCCTTTCATCTGCCTCCAGCCACAGATCTGGCTGGAGACCTGGCTTGCAACCTGGTTTTGTGCCCTGGCTGGGGAATCAAACCAGCGACTTTTGGGTTCACAGGCCAGCACCTTATCCACTGTGCTACCAGCCAGGGCTTAGTTTCAAGTCATTCTTATTTGAGATAATGCTCAATATGATTTCAATGTTCTTGAATTTGGTGAGGCTTGTTTTGTGTTCTACCATGTGGTTCATCTTTGAAAATGTTCCATGTGCACTTGAAAAGAATGTACACTTGGTTCTTTGGGATGAAAGGTTCTGCATATATCAACTAAGTCCATTTGATCTAGTGTGTCATTCAGTGCTACAATATTCTTGTTGATTCTTAGCTGGGAAGAGATATCCATTGTTGAGAGTAGGGTGTTAAAATCCCCTAATATGAATATGTTGCTGGCGCTATCTTTCATGAAGTCCTCCAAGAGTTTCCTTATATATTTGAGTGACCCTATGTTGTGTGCATATATGTTTACAATGGTTATATCTTCTTGATGGATTGTTTCCTTAAGTATTATGAAGTGTCCTTCTCTGTCTCCTTTTAAGACCTTTGTTTCGAAACCCACTTTGTCTGAAATAAGTATTGCTATCCCAGCTTTCATTTCATATCCATTTGCTTGGAATATATTTTTTACCTCTTCACTTTTAGTCTGTGTAAATCTTTGGTTCTGAGGTGGGTTCCTTTTAAAAACACCATATATGTGAGTTATATTTTGTTGTTCATTCAGCTCTCTTCTGTCTTTTGTTGGGAGTGTTTAATCCATTTACAGTTTAGGTTATTATTGGTAGGTATTTATTCATTTTTTCCCTTTGTACCTGTGCCCCGAATCTTTTTCTCTTCATCTTAAATTAGTCCCTTAGCATGTCGTGCAATGTTGGTTTAGTGAAAATGTCTTTTTTTAGTCTTCTTTTGTATGGGAGATTCCTTATTTCACCTTCAATTTTAAATGAGGGCCTTACTGTGTAGATTAGTCTTGGTTGCAGGCCTTTCATTTTTATTGTTTGGAATATTTTTTGCCATTCCCTTCTAGTCTGTAGTGTTTCTGTTGAAACACTACAAATCAGTAGATAGGCTTATTGGAGCTCATTTGTATATTACTAGCTGATTTTCCCTTGCAGCCTTTAAGATTCTTTGTCTTTGAATTTTACCATTTTAATTATGAAGTGTCATCTTGGTTCTGACCCTCTGTGCTACCTATACTTGCATGAATTTTTCTCTTATCACATTAGGAAAGTTGTCAGTCATTATTTTTTCAAACAGGTTTTCTCTCCCCTGCTCCAATTCTCCTCCTTCTGCTATCCCTATTATATGCATATTATTGTCTCATGTCATGTTGTCCTGAAGCTCCCTTAACTCCTTTTCATTTATTTAACTATTTTTTCTTTAATTTAACTTTATTGTTGTTGTATTACATCCATCTGCTTTTCACTCCCCTCTGTCCTCTTCCCCACCCACCCACTCTCCAACAAAGTCAATCCCACTTGTAGATGTCCATGATTTTTCCATATTAGTTCCTTGACTAAACGGTTCCCCTTCTTTGCCTCCTCCTCCCCCTCCCCCTCACCCACTGAAGGTCTATTCACTGTATTCATGTATCTGGTTATGTTTTGCTTATTTGTTTGTTTTGTTCATTATTGTCCTGTAATGGGTAAGATCATATGGTATTTGTCTTTCATTGACTGGCTTATTTCACTAAGCATAATACTCTCCAGTCCCATCCATGTTCTTGCAAAGGTTAGAAGTTCCTTCTTCCTTTCTGCTGTGTAGTATTCCATTGAGTAAATGTACCAAAGTCTTTAGATCCATTCACCCACTGATCAGCACTTAGGCTGTTCTCAGCACTTGGCTATTGTAAATAGAGCTGCTGTGAACATAGGGGCACTTAGGTTCTTATGAATTGATGTTTCAGGGTTCTTTGGGTATAGTCCTAGTAGTGGAATTGCTGGATCGAAAGGCAGATTCATTTTTATTTTTTTAAGGAAACTCCATACTGTTTTCCATAGTGGCTGCACCAGCCTGCATTCCCACCACAGTGGGGTTCCCTTTTCCCCACATCCTCTCCAACACTTGTTCTTTGTTGATTTGTTGATGACTGCCATTCTGACAGGGATGTAGTGGTATCTTATGGTGGTTTTAATTTGCATCTCTCTGATAGCTAGTGAAGTTGAGCATTCTTTCAAATGCCTTTGGGGCCCTGTGTATGTCTTCCTCAGAGGGGGGTCTGTTCAGGTCCTTTGCTCATTTTTAAATTGGGCTGTCTGTCTCACTGGTGTTGAGTCACATAAGTTCTTTACATATTTTAGATATCAAATCCTTGTATGAGGTATCATTGGCAAAAAAGTTTTCCCGTACAGTTGGTTCCCTTTGAATTTTGCTGATGTTTTCTTTAGCTGAACAGAAACTTTTCAGTTTGATATAGTCTTGTTTATTTGTTCCTTTATTTCCTTGCCCTTAGAGAAGTATCAGTAAACATATTTCTGCATAAGATATCTAATATTTTACTGCCTATATTTTTCTCCAGGACCTTTATGATGGCACTCTTATGTTTAAGTCCTTTATCCGTCTTGAGTTTATTCTGGTGTATGGTGTAAGTTAGTGGTCTAGTATTATTTTTTTGCATGTTGCTGTCCAGTTCTCCCAAAACCACTTGTTGAAGAGACTGTTTTTACTCTATTTTATGTTCCTTCCTTCTTCATTATTAATTGAATATTAATTGACCATAGAGTCCTAGGTTAATTTCTGGGCTCTCTATTCTGTTCCATTGATTTATATGTCTATTCTTATGCCAGTACCAAATAGTTTTGACGACAGTGGCCTTGTAGTATTGTTTGAAGTCCAGTATTGTGATTCCTCCTGCCTTGTTCTTCTTTCTCAAGATTGCTGTGGCTATTCGTGGGCGTTTTTGGCTCCATATAAATTTTTGAAGTATTTTTTATATTTCTGTGAAGTCTGTCATTGGTACTTTAATTGGGATTGCATTGAATCTGTACATGTCTTTGGGTAGTATGGACATTTTAATGATGTTAATTCTCCCCATCCATGAACATGGTATATGCTTCCATTTATTTGTATCTTCCTTCCTTTCTTCATTGTTCTATAGTTTTCTGAGTACAAGTCTCTTACCTCCCTGGTTAAGTTAATTCCTAAATACTTTATTTTTCTTGTTGCTATGGTATATGGGATTTGTTTTTTAGCTTCTATCTCTGATGTTTCATTATTGGTATACAAAAATCCTTTTGATTTCTGAATATTGACATTATATCCAGCTATTTGCTAAATTTGCTTATTATGTCAAGTAAGTCTTTGGTGGAGTCTATTGGGTTTTGTATGTACACTATCATGTCATCTGCAAATAATGACAGTTTGACTTCCTCCTTTCCAGTTTGGATACCTTTGATTCCTTTTACTTCACTGATAGCTATGGCTAGAACTTCCGAAATGATGTTCAACAGAAGTGGAGAAAGTGGACAGTCTTGTTTTGTTCCTGATCTTAGGAGGAAAGCTTTTAGTTTTGCTCGTTGAGTATGATGTTGGCTTCAAGTTTCTCATAGATGGCCTTTATGATGTTGAGGTATGCTCTCTCTATTCCCATTTTGCTGAGGGTTTTTATCAGAAATGGTTGCTGTACTTTATCAAATGCCTTTTCAGCATCTTTTTTTATGATCATATAATTTTTGGCTTTCATTTTGTTGATGTGGTGTATTACATTTATTGATTTGAGAATGTTGTACCATCCTTGCATCCCTGCAATGAAACCCGCATGATCATGGTGTATGATCTTTTGAATGTATTGCTGGATCCAGTTGGCCAATATTTTGTTGAGAATCTTAGCATCTATGTTCATCAGAGATATTGGCCTATAGTTTTCTTTCTTGTGTCTTGACCTGGTTTTGGGATTAGAATAATATTGGCCTCATAGAAAGATTTAGGGAGTCTTCCCTCTTGGATTTTTTGGAGTAGGTTGAGAAGGGTAAGAGTTAGCTCTACTATAAATGTTTCGTAGAATTCACCTGTGAAACCATATGGTCCAGGGCTCTTGTTCTCTGGGAGAGTTTGGATTACTTCTTTAATTTCGCTAGTTGTTATTGGTCTATTCAGACTTTCTGCTCCTTCTAGATTCCGTTTTGGTAGATTATACATTTCCAGAAATGTGTCCATTTCACCCAGGTTGTCATATTTCTTGTCATACAGTCATTTGGAATAATTTCTTACAATCTTTTGTATTTCTGAGGTATCAGTTGTAATTTCTCCTCTGTCATTTCTGATCCTGTTTATTTGGGTCTTCTCTCCCTTTTTCTTGATGAGGCTGGTTAAAGGCTTGTCAATTTTGTTCATTTTTTCAAAGAACCAGCTCTTGGACTTATTGATTCTTTGAACTGGAGTTTTAGTCTCTAAGTTACTTAATTCTGCTTTGATCTTGATGATTTCTTTCCTTCTACTTGTTCTGGGCTTTGTTTGCTGTTGCTCTTCTAGTTCTTGCAGCTTTATAGTTAGGTTATTTGTAGAAGCTTCTTCTATTATTTTTAGGTAGGCCTATATTGCTATGAATTTTCCTCTGAGGACTGCCTTTACTATGTCCCATAGGTTTTGGGCTGTTGTGTATTCATTGTCATTTGTTTCCAGAAACTTTTTGATCTCATCTTTGATCTCATTCTTAACCCATTTATTACTTAAAAGTGTGTTATTCAGTCTCCATGAATTGGAGTGTTTTTGGTTTTTTTCCCTTGAGGTTGGTTTCTATTTTCAGTCTATTTTGATCTGAGGAGATGCTTGGTATGATTTCAATTTTCCTGTATTTGTGGAGGCTTGTCTTGTGATCTACCATGTGGTCTATCTTTGAGAATGTTCCATATACACTTGAAACGAATGTGTATTTTGGTTCTTTGGGGTGAAAGGATCTTTATATATAACTTAGATCCATTTCCTCTAGAGTGTTGTTCAATGCCACAATATTTTTTTCATTTTGTGCCTCTGTCTAGGAATTTTTTTTTACCTTTTCCTTCATCTCATTGATTAATCATCTACTTTATCTAATTGCTTTTAAATTTTCTACTGTGTCCTTCATTTCTTATACTGTATTTGTCATTTCCTCCTGGGTCAAAATGATAATTTCTATATCCTTTTCCATGCTGGTGTAGTTTGTATCAAGCTTCTTGTAGCTGTCCTGGAGTTCTTTGTATCTTACTGAGCTCCTTGAACAGCCTTATAACCATTATTTTGAACTTGCCCCTATTCATTTAGTAGTCTTTCTGAGGATTCCTCCTATCTTTTTTTAATGTATTTTTAAAGATTTTATTTATTATTTTTTAGAGAGAAGCAAAGGGAGAGAGGCAGAGAGGGAGGGAGACATCAGTGTACGGTTGCTTTTCACCTTCCTCCAGCTACAGACCTGGCTGGAGACCTAGCTTACAACCTCGTTATGTTCCCTGGCTGGGAACTGAACTAGCAACCTTTGGGTTCGCAGGCCAGTACCTTATCCACTGTGCCAATACTCAGGGCCAATCTCCTATCTTTTTAATTGGGACATTTTTGTCATTCCAGTTTAGATGACTCCTCTTGTTTGTTTCTGCTTCTTAGATTGATCTACTTTGACTCCCTGTCTTCATGGTGAGACCTTGTGTGGTAGGGTACCTGTGTAATCTGTTTGATCTCATGAGTTTTATACTTCTGTTTACCTTTTATGCTGTTTATGTGGGCTCTCTGGTTATAATTAGGTTTTGGGTCATTCTTTGTTGGGTCCTTCCCTCTGTCACTCCATTGACTATATTTTGTATGCTGTCATACAGGTTCTGCCAAACAATAGCCAACTGCCCAGGAGGCACACCCATGCCTGAAAAAAATAACCTGTACTCACACCCACACTATCAACAGCAAAAGAGTCAACATTAATAAAGATACAAAGAGATTAAGACTACAATAATGAGGGAGAAACCAATATGAGATAACTAAGTGAAAGAAAAGTGATTTTGCAAGGGTAGAAGAAGAAACAATAATAAGAATTGAGGATAGATACAAGGCAAAGAGAATAAGAAAAGAAAAAAATTGCATCCTAAAATATGGAGGAGGGAAGGTGGAATGGAATAAGCAAAAGGAAGTGTATTTTATATTATATAGATATATATACATATATATGAAAAAGCAACTATATATAGATAAGTATATATGAATCTAATTGTAGAAAAATATCCAACACAGCAATATCAACAACAAATAGGCTAAGATTAATATAGGTGGGATGGAAATAAGAGGGAAGAAAGAAAGAAAAAAAGAAAGAAAGAAAGAAAGAAAGAAAGAAAGAAAGAAAGAAAGAAAGAAAGAAAAAAAGAAAGAAAGAAAGAAAGAAAGAAAGAAAGACAAAGAAAGAAGGAAAAGCTTAAGAGATATCTAGAGTAAAGAAAAGTGATTTTGAGAGAATAGAGGGAGAAGGAATACAAAGAATGAGGAATGAAAACCAGGCTAAAATAGGAAAAAATTAAACATTTAAACAAACAAAATAAGAACTGTCAGGAGGCCAGCAAAGTGGAATAGGTGAATAAGAATGATCAAATTCGACGTTTGAAATACAAAAGTAGTGACTAGAAATGAAATTGAAGAAATTCAACCACTTTATCCACAACCAAAGAGCAAAGGTTGATCAAGGTAGAGAGAGAATAAGCATCTTTAAAGAATGGGGAAAAGAATGTGTGATGACTAATGAATGGCAAAAAAAAAAAAAAAAAAAAAATGGTTTTGAGTTGTTGGAGGGAGGAGAAATAATAAAAGTATGAAATAGAAACAAGTCACAACAGGAAAGAAAACAAAAATAAGAGGGTTAAGGAAGAAGGCAAAATAGATGAGAAGGGAAGAACAGAATTTGAGATTTGAAGTAAACTTTAGTATAAAACCTAGTGACATATTAAGCCCAAACTTGCAAGATAAGAAATGAATGTTAAATTAAAAAGTTATGCAGGTGAGAAAATAGCGCCAGTCCTAAAGAAGACTAGGGGATCCGAGCCCAGGGAGCTGTGTAGCTTGCAGTCTGGTGAAGGGCTCTTTCAGAGTTTTTCCTTCTTTTCCCCTGGGGAAATAACGCAGTTGGGACTCCAAGCCTGACTTTCCTGAAAAGTCTATAATCCTGCAGGTGGAGGTTGGGCTCGCCTGTCTGTTAGGGGGTCTGGCTCACCCAGCAGCAAATCCCAGGAGTTCAACTCCCGTCTCCCAGCCCAGAGCCTGCTGCTCTCTCGCAGGAGGTCCTGACCAAATTCTCCACTCTTAACAGCACCCCTGTTCATAAACTGTGCTGGGTGGGGTTCCTCTGTTCCTTCAGTGTGACTGCCCCTCTGAGAGTCTGGTTTGCAGAGCTGCTGTGCCCTCGCGCCCTTTGTGGAGCCCTGGGTCCTGGCGAGTCTCGGGTCTCGCCTCAGCTGCCCTTCTAAGAGTTTCTGTGTGGGCACCACGCAGCAGCACCAATCCCTAGGGGTACTATTTTCTGTGTGCTACCTTTCCCCCCAAATCAGAGTCTCTCACGGTCAGGGCTGGCCACTCCCTTGCAGAGCCTCTGACAGTTTTAGGTAAACACTCTCTGAATCTGTCCTGGATGGTGCGGAGAGAACCTCTAGCTAGACTGTAACACCGGGCGGTGGCGGAGCTCTGAGCCTACTAGCTCCAGAGACCTTCCTGAGCACCCCCGCAGTGCCCTGCCTAGGTGCAGCCTGAAGTGCTGGCCTGGGAAGCCATAGCAGCTCTGCTTGGCAAACCTGGGATAGCGGCTCCTGGATTCCCTGCAGGCAGGCAGGTTCTTGCCCACTGCCACACTCCCCTGCACTCTTGTTCACATACATGTTCACTCACAGATGCTCTCATTCACTCTCTGTTGGACTCTTTGCTTTGGCTGCAAGACCGGTCTGGGCAAGAGGACAGAGCTACCAGCTAATCTGCTGCAGTCCTGGATCTCCTTATGATCCTTTTGACACATAATTCAAAATGTATCATTTTTCTGCTCACAAATCTCATGATTTCCTACTTCTTTCAGAGAGCTTTTGAATTTTGCACCTGAAACCTATATAGTTATTAACCAATTCACCACAATAAGTTAAAGAAAAAATAAAAAAAAATAAAAATAAAGCTCATCTTACTGGTGGAAAAAAATTAAAAAATCAATCAACACATACATACATACATACTATTTTAATGAATAAATGCATCAAGCAATCTATTGCAAAAACAAAGTTAAAGGTGTTGTGATGAAAATATCTTATATGATAAATTATTATGGTTTGAATTATGCCCACCCGTGAAAAAATATGCTTAAGTCCTAACCTCTGGAACCTGTGAATATAATCATATTTAGAAATAAGGTCTTGCAGATGGAATCAAGATGAGTTCATACTCATCTTATAAGGCCAATGATTCATGGCCTTATAAGAAGAATAAAATTTGAACACATGTACACATATACAAACACAGAAGAATGCCATGTGAAGGAAACAAAGATTGGCATCTAGAAGCAAAGGAATGTCAAGGATTTCCCATGACCATCAGAGAAGAAGAAGAAGCAAGAAAAGATCCTTCTCTAGAGACATGAGAGAAAACAGTCTTGATTTTAGACTTCTAACCTCCAGAACTGGGACACAACAATTTTTTGTTGTTTTAAACTACTCGGTTTGTGGTAATTGTTACAGATGCCCTAGAAACTAATACATCCATGTTATACTCCTTTTCATCAAATTTTAGAATATTAAGATTTCAGCAAAATCTTTAAGTAGAAAGTTTTAAATAAACATATTAAAGATTTTTTTCTATAGGGTCATACCATGCTTAATCAACAGGAATGGTCTTGGTGTTTGAATTGCCCATCAAAGTCAAGAGACAAAATAAGCTGCTACCAGCCTCTAAAAATAGGATTTGTACAACCTTTAAGCCCACAAAACAGCCTGACATGCACAGGAAACTGGGAACAGAGGCTCATAACTCACAGCTTTGACAGCTGAATGTCCCAATATCTTTAAATTGGAATGAATGAGATAATAGGACATGAGTCTAGTGGGTATGGACCATCTTGGTCCATGAAAGCCTTCAGCTTCAGGGTCCCTTCAGGTTTTCTACCTTACTAAACTCATGATCCTCTCAGAACTATGGAACTAAATCCCATATCTGATGCAGCTGATAATTCATCAATTACTGGTGACTCTGGAATTACAGGTTATTCAAGAAACATTCTAAAAACCTCACATCTAGGTGCCTCATGCATTATATATCACCCTCAGCAGTACTTCCTTATCTTGCACCTGACATATTCCCCTTGTTCATTTTATGGAAGATTCAAGCAAGGGTCAAAGCCTTACATGCTCCTCAGGCTAAAGGAAAGGCAGCAAATCAGATACATAATCCTTTTCCTCCAGAGTGTACTGTATATCTTAAATATATGGTATTTCAAGAGTTATCTAAATGAATTAACACTTGAAAGCATTTGCATATAACCACATTAGTCCTGAAAAACTCACTGAGGCAAAATAGGGTACTTGTAATCTTCCTTACTTATTATAATCCCTAAAATGAAAAAAATAAACAAAAATGAAAAACAAAATAATGGCTTATGGATCATCTCTCTAGTCAATATTCCAACATCAATTTAGGATGCAGTTGCTACTAATTAAATCAAATTAAAGATGTTTAGATGTATTCCCACTATTTGTGGACAAACCTCATAAAATAATCAATTACTAACCTCTTATTATAATCATTACCTAACTACATGTTAGACATTAATTATTGGAATATTATAATAATTACTATGATCTATCCTATTATTATGTAAGTGCATTTTCTTTTTCTTTTCTTTTTTTTCTTTTTTAAATTTTATTTATTATTTTTAGAGAGAGGGGAAAGGAGAGAAGCAGAGAGGTACAGAGACATCAATGTATGGTTGCCTTTCACCTGCCTCCAGCTATAGAGCTGGCTGGAGACCTGGCTTGCAACCTGCATATGTGCCCTGGATGGGGAATCAAACCAGCGACCTTTGGGTTCACAGGCTGATGCCTTATCCACTGGGCCACCAGCTAGGGCCTTGTAAGTGCATTTTCTAATCAAGGTGTGGATGGGTCCTGGATCTAATCTAAGGAATATAACAAACTGTTCTTTCTTAATCCTTGAAATTTTCCAGTTACCGATTAGAATTCTTTTACCATGGTAAAACCCACAGAACCGAACAAAAACTAGGAAGCCAAATCTACTAAATTATTTCATAGGAAATATATTATTCATAATAATAATCTGAATTATGTAGATCAAGACAGTATAGAATCTTCAGATAAAACTAAGCTAATCTATTAATAAGAATTTTGTTTTCCACAAATATTTATTAGCCAACTTCTGTGTCAGGTTCTGTGTCAGGCACTGAGGATACAATGAGGACCAATTAAGGCACCCACCCTAGTGAAGTTTATAGCCATTGAGGTACAGATATTGGAAAAATAGCCCTTCAAATGGATAGCTTTTATAAGGGAAGACTATTCATCTTAATTCGACAAAATCTGATCTAATGGTCCTCTCTGGCTAGGTAATTAAAAAAGCATATTATGTTTAGATGATCATTCCTGTTATTGGAAGAATGACTTTGAACAATATTCCTCAGATAATGAAACATTTAGGAAAAAAGCACCATTGTCCTGGAAGGAGGAGGAAACAGAGATGTAGTTATGTTCTGAATAGGTTTGGGATGCAACACTGGTTCTGCAGAAAGTTAGGCAGTGTTTTGAAGCCGGTCTCTAGAACTAGCCCTGACTACTTATGCCCCAGAGAAGGCTGATTGACTCACATCTTAGGAAGCTGTGACTTCAAATTGAAGACATTGAGCCATGAAAATAAAATCGGATTGTCAGGCCTGCAAAGGTAGGAAGAAATCCCAAGTAAACTTAATGCTATCTATTAGTAAACCTGCTGTGAAAAAGGCATGGCACACTCTGTTTCAATTTTTTGCCATTTCAGGCCTGTGAGGCAAAAATCAGAACCTGGGTATCCCCCACTTAATTATTGCCATTTCAGAACTTAATACATGTGAGTTGATGTATTTGAAGTTGAATATATTTTTATGGTAGCCTCCTTCGTTGGCCTATTTATCTGGCACTTTTCTTAACCAAGCTTGTTTATTTAAAATAGGAAATACAATAATGTACTTTGTTTCCTTCCATTTTATTATGCATAATATTGCCCTATTTACAATAAAACTTCCATATATTATATGTTGGCAACTATGAATTAGGACCTTTCAACAGAAAGATTAGAGAAATATAATGTTTTTGATCTTCACAATGGAATATTTTTATTTTTTAAAGTAAGACAGCTATATTTAAAACAAAGCTTTATTTAGGAATAGTAAATCCTTTTTCTAAATAATGACTTGCAGCCTTGGCTGGTGGCACAGTGGATAAGGCACCTAGGAACCCAAATGTCACTGGTTCAATTCCTAGCGAGGACACATAACCAGGTTGCAAGCTAGGTCTCCAGCCAGGTCCATAGCTGGAGGCAGGTGAAAGGCAACCATACATTGATGTTTCTCTCCCTCTCTTCCCTCTCTACCCCTCTCCCTCCCCCTCTTTCTAAGAGTAATAAACAAAATCTTTAAAAATGAAAAAAGTTTAAATAAATAAATAAACAATGACTTGCATACATTGACCATATTGACCTATAGACCTGGTGAGCTACACCACAGAAATTCACCACAGACTAGTCCAGAGCAGGAACAAAGCCCGCCTGCCCCTCAGAGGCATGAGGGGGTTCAGTGACATCAAAGAAGGCAGATAAGTGAAGCTGCTTGTAGAATTTATGACCTAATCTCCCCTCTCTAGACAGAAGTTCAGCGGTCCAAGGTAAGTTTGATTGACTGAGGGGGTTTGAAATGGTAGTAAGAAGGTTGTTCCATGATTGTATTCAGGTATTTAAAGGGAGTTTGCTTCGTAATATGGCTCTACACTCATCAGGATATGCATGTTGAAAATTTTTACACCTTTCATAATTATACAGAAGGGACTGAAGTTAGTGCAACTAAGCTTCTCTTGGCTTCTGTAAGGTAAGAAGGGAATCACAGTTTAATCTCTGACTAACCTGGAGGAGAAAGGTTACAGAACTCTCTGAGTTGAGAGTGAAGTAATGAAGGTACCATGGATGTCACCAGGATCACCATGCTGAAAGGTACTGATACAACAAATGCTCCAAGGGAGACAGCTGAGTCCAGGGGCCTAGTGGCCAAGACTTAAGGAGTTTTTCACAGCCAGTGGGGGACCAGTTGCTTTCTGGTCAGTTAGAATGACATTACTGATCACCTACCTAAAACTTACATCAAAGCACTTGGTGTGGTTTCTGTTTTTCTTACTAATCTGGCCCAAATTAATAACAATCATCTTGTCTTTACACCTAGAAAAAGGTGATGTATAATTCAATTTAGATCAATTCCTTCTGAAAATGTAAGAGACTAAAACCCAAAATTAAAGTTACTCAAAAATAATTCTTACATACAGAATACAGGAAGTTGTGGCGAGATTGACAAGATTCGTATGGCTCTTTGCCTTATAATATGGAAGATTTTTATCCAAACTCAATATTTGAGCTGTCTGCCTGTGTGTACTAAATGAAAGAAAGGAGCAAGCATGAGTTTTCAGTGTAGAAAGAAAAGTAGTGTAATATTGAATTAACTAATCTGGAGTGCAGAGAGCCAGTGTTCTGAAAGTTTTGATTCCCCAGTGAGATGTAGGTTGCAGGTTATACAGGGTAAAATTACAAGACATCGTGGGTTAAGGGTTAGGGGTTCAGGGTCATTTTGGGAGTTGATAGATCAGAGGTGAGGCAAGGATAATAAATCATGAGGACAGCACCATGTTCTGCTTTGACATTCCTGTATCTGCTGCATCTGGTTTCATGGCAAGCAACCAGGAGGTCTTCCACCTTAGAGTTTAGGGACTAAAACATAACTTAGATCAAGATATCATCTTTAGTCTGTCAGAGGCCCAGACCTTGGTCAGGTCTGGGATACTGTCTTCTGTTGTCATGGAAATTACTGATTGTCCAGGGGAAGGTTAGGTGTAAAGGGGTGTAGAGAGAAAGAAATAGAAGAAATGCCTGAAGACCCTCAGTTTCAAATTCAAAAGGAGTCATCATGCTTATCATATCTTCTTCTGTTGCCCTGCCTGGGTATGAAATTCTGTCTACATTAGGAAATACAGATGTATAGAGATGTTATCATATTGGCTCCATATATACGAACATTTGTGAAAAGGAGTAGTTACTTGCAGGTTTCATTTTACATGGTGGGATAGAAGCAAGGTTTAAAACTACATCATCTCTACCTTTGTCTGGATGAGAGGCAATTTTACGAGTAATTTGAAACTATGCCCCTAAGAAAAAGGTAGAATTTTCTCAATACAAAGTAACTGTATCTTCAAGAGAGTGAACCAAATCTTCCAAAAGCATAGCAGCAACTTACTTGTTCTATACTCTTATGTGTAACCATCACATTAAAATATGTGTATGTGACATATATGTTTCCTTAAACTATATATATAGTTCTATAAACTAAAATGCAATATACATTTGATTGACCTGATGATAGAAAATAAAAACAGTGATTTTTAAAGGGGTATATTTGAGATAGAAAAGGATTGCAAAGCTGGCCAAGAAATAAAATAATTTTACACTGAATACAAATAGAAAGAGTCATTGTGTGAATGGTAAATGTTGCACTGATGCCCTAAATTCAGAGGCTCTAACCTAACTAAATACAGCATCCTGAGAAGTGAAAGTTAGGAAAGCATGCTATTATATCTTACAGGAAACATTCTGATTCTGGTGTCTTATTCTCATGACAAAGGTGGCAACTAGAATAGAGAATAGCACAGCATGGTTCCATCCTTCTAAAAAAGACAGGAAGAAGAATGGAAAATAATGCAAAGTTAGTACCTTCTTGTTCAAATATATTGTAATTTTAGAGTCTTCCTCTTTTTTAGCAAGGATGTAAGGCATTTAGTCTTGACAAAGTATAACTGTGATTTAATAATTGCTAGAACTGTAGGATTTAGAAAGTTTCAAGGTTTGTTTTACAAATAGAAGGCATATTATCATTCATGTGAGTTTTCACTTTCCCAGAAAGGGTTTGTTTTAAAGGAAATATAATTGTTATACCAGAGTTACAAGCAGAAGTGGGACTCTTCAAAATTTGTGTTGTAATAATATTAGATTATTAACAAGAGAAAATAATGTATGTTTGACAAAAGCAAGAAAAATACCCACTTCAAATCTTGCAGTTATAAAATTTGTAGGTAGTAGTATAGAGCAAATAGTATAGCTCTTTCTATATATATGTATGTGTGTACATGCCATTGTATATATACGGGTGAGAGATAAACTAGGCATTATAATAATAAAATACATTTATAAAGGTACTAAGAACAACTCATTTTTTCATGTCATTAAAATATTTTTGAAGGTCAAAATTCCACAGTTAAAGGAAACTGAAAAAAATAGTATATTTTAAAAACAAAATATATGTAAACACTATTGTCTGGGTATCTATTTCATTTTCTGTAAAAATCTGATCATTCCAAATTGTAAGTAGGGAAACTTACAATTGAAAGAATTTCAATAGCTTGTAATGGTTTAAATTATTATGGATGTGAATAGTTAAATCTTCATTCGAAAATATTTTTTGCCATATCAAGATCTCCAATTTCTGAAATAACAGTTTGAAGAGTTCTAATAGCAAAGTATTCTTATACATTTGTATATATTAATGTATTTAACTTTCACAACACTTTTTGAGAAAGGACCTGTTACCATCTGTATTTTACAAAGAAAATACTATGCAAATAGTCAAACATCTGTTAAGTGGAAACTGAAGTGAAATTTCAAAGTTCTAAAATGGATGTGTAGTTGGCACTAGAACTGAAAACACTATAACATGAGAGACATACTGTGATGTACATACACACACGTACACACATATAAATCTACTTTTCATATGGAAGAATAATTGATCATTGTATCTAACTTACCCTTACAAGAAATATGAGATCCAAAAAGTAGCTTATTGAAGGAGTCATCAGCAGATTGGGATTTTGCATACTTATGCCCTCTACTTGTTTTTGTTTTTATTTTAAAGACTTCAGCAGTGGTTATACTCAACTTGCTCAAGTGGGAAGTTTGGTATTTCAGCACTTGTTCCAGTAAGCCTTTCATGTGAACATCTTAAAATATCTCATTATACAGACAATAGCTAAACATATTGGAAGATGTAAGTCATTTTCAATACCTAATTTCTTAAACTACTGTGCTCCTGAAGCACTTTGCAGTGCCCCAAATAGGAGAAGAAAGCACCCTGAAGAAGCAAGATGAGGTGCCTTAGCTGAATATCAATAAATGGGATGTCAGTGAAAAAATCTGAATGTGATATACTAGTAAGCTCATGCTGTATGGGAAATTTAAGCAACTAAAATTTTGTTAAGAAAAAATATAAAAGAAATAGAATAAAGAGAGACACCAAAGCTAATAGAAGTAATAAAAAAAATGTCAAAAAATGTTGCATATATAGAAGAAGGAAATGTATGAAAAGTTTAAGAATCGAAGAAACAGAAAGGAAATGAAGGGAAGTAACCAATCTAGAAAAATATACTTTATACTTTACTTCCCATGTAATGAATTCATGGTAAGTCTTTGCTACAAGGGTTCAAATGAGCATGAACCAATATTTCTATTAACACCCTCAATGGATATCATCTTGTATTTCCACATTTAGTGAAATGCTTATTTATGTTTGTTAATAAGCTTGGAGTTATTGGTTCTGTTCCAAGTCAATTAAAAGTGGTTTATAGAAAATGAAAAAATGTCTGATTAGGACAATCCAAGAGATAATTAAAATGTTTTCAGAATCCCTATTATTAAATAATGCTTATTTCTATTTATTTGTTCTGAGAGGAGTTACCAAATGTCATTAGGAACTGAAAAAGTTAGATCCTTAGAATTTCATTAAAAGAAAGAACATCATAATGGTTACTTTAGAATGCATTGGAGAAGGAAATCTTGGTAACAAAGCTATCTGTCAGCTTGTCCAATATAAAAATGATTGATGCTTGGAAAAGTAAGTGTTGTAGTTATTCAAATATGAATAGTTGGTATTTGGCTTCTTTCATTTTGTGCTAGTTCTTATCTTTGCTAAATATATTAAAATATTATAAACACTAAAACACTAAAAATCAATATTTTAGGATGCCTGGAGATTATATATATATATATATATATATATATATATATATATATATATATATATCTGGGTGAAAGGAGGCAAAGGGGGGAAATTGGACAACTATAATAGCAAAATAAAAAACATATATTTAAGAAAAAAAAACTAAGTGACTTAGATGTTATTCCATGTAGTCCAAGAGACTATGTTCCTGTGATGTCCTCCACTCTTGGAAGATTTCATTATCTTTGTACAAATCCTTAATCTCTCTAGTTCTCAATTTTCTCATCTCAATATGGAATAAAAATATGTTAATTTGCTCTGTTCTTTATTTCATTTTAATGACATCTTGTTTAAAGATAACTTTTTCTTTAGCTATTTGAATAAGTTTAAATAATATTTTATTTTAATACTTTGTAATCAAAACTGTGCTAATAATTTCCATTACTAATTTTAAATTTAGTATTTAGATAAAGATTTGAGAGAGAATATGTAATTGATATTCACAACAACCAGATAAACATGTTCTTGCCTACAAACATCTGTATAGTATTACATAAGCATGCAATGTTGGGAAATCATTGCCAGAATATTGTAAGGAAACATACTAATATTTATATAGTCAAAAAGGAAAACAATGAGCTACCACCTCACACCTGTCAGAATGGCCATCATTAACTAATCAACAAACAAGTGCTGGTGAGGATGTGGAGAAAAGTGAACCTTAGTGCATTGTTGGTGGGAATGTAGACTGATGCAGCCACTATGGCAAACAGTATGGAATTTCTTCAAATAACTGAAAAAGAAACTGCCTTTTGACCCAGCAATCACATTGCTGGGATTATACCATAAGCATCATGAAACAATTCAAAAGAACCTATGCACTTCAAAGCTCATAACAGTATCATTTACAAGATGATACTAGTGCTAGAAATAGCCTAAGTGCCATAAGTAAATGAGTAGATAAAAAACTGTCATACATTTCCACAATGGAATACTATGCAGCAGAAAGAAAGAAGGAATCCCTATCTTTTGTGACAGCATGTTTAGAATTGGAGAATATTATGCTAAGTGAAATAAGCTAGGTGGTAAAAGAAAAATACCACATGATCTCACCTATAAGTGGAAACTAATGAACAAAACAAACAATAGAACAGAACCAGAGACATAGAAATAAGGAATAAGCTTACAGTGTCCTGAGGGGAAGGGGGAGGAGGGTAATAGGGGAAAGAAGGGCAAGTGTCTTGTCAAGGAACCATGGACATAATACAACAAAGTGGGGCATGACTGTGGGAGCTGGGGTGAGAAGGCAAGGCAGGGGAGAGCAATGGGGAAAAATAAGATAAGTATAATTGATAAACAATAAAATTTAAAAAGAAAAAGAATTCTATCTTTATTGAAGCAATATTTTAGACGTTTGTAGACGTTATTTCAATAATGACGTTGATATTCAATAATGAACAAAACAAGCACACAAGCAAAATAGAACCAGATACATGAATATAATGAATAGACCTTCTGTGGGCAAGGGGGAGTGGGGAGGGAGAATAAGGAGGCAAAGAAGGGAGCAATTTAGTCAAGGAACTAGTATGGAAGAACCATGGACATGAACAACAAGTGGGATTGACTTTGGTGGGGAATGGGTAGGTGGGGAAGGGGACATAGGGGAGTAAAAAGGGGATGGATGTAATACAGCAACAATAAAAAATAAAAAAAAATAGTATTTCAATCTTTTATAATTACCTTTAGGACCTATGGTACTTTCACGTTAATAACCTTAATAGTTGAAAAATATTAATAATGGGTTGGTGTGGGTTTTCACCAAACCTCCCCCCAACTTTTTGATAGAGTTTGTTGAATGACTCCTACATAACACCAAAACAGGTATTCCAGAATTGTTTTGAATTTGAATGACAATATTGTTTCAATACATAAACACATATAAGCTAGAAGATACTAAAATATCTACAAATGAGCTTTCTTAAGAGAGTTAATGTGAAAAGGAATATTGTTCATTTTGTAGAAATCCTTAATTTTCTTAATAATGCCCCCACAGTACAAGAGTAGTGATGCTCATAATCTAATATGCCAGAGAGAATCCATGTTTTCTTTAAATGAAAGAGGTGAAAGCTCTCAACTTAATAATAAGAAAAAAAAACATATGCTATAATTATTATGACCTATGGTAAGAACAAATCTGTCTATGGAACTGTGAAGAAGGAAAAAGAAATTCATGCTACTTTTGCTGTCACACTTCAAGCTGCAAAAGTTATGGACATCGTGAATGATAAGTGCTTATTTAAAATGGAAAATGTATTAAATTCGTGGTTGGATGACATGAACAGAAAATGTGTAGCAATTGACAGCAATGAGTTGCATCAAAAAGCAGTGAGCCTATATAAACACTTCAGCAAAGGATCCCCTGAAACAAGTCACACCAAGGCATTTACTATAAGTAAGGGATAAGTTATATAGATTCAGGAATAAGTTGGGATGGAAAAATTTTTTTGAATATTGGGAAGAAATCAAGACCACTTTCACCTAACTTTTATTATAGTATATTGTTATAATTGTCCTATTTTTTATTGGTTGTTGTTAATATTTTACTGTGTATAATTTATACATTCAATTAATCATAGCTATGAATGTATGTAAAGGACAAAACAGTACATATAGCCATTTCAGGCATCCCCTAGGGGTCTTGAAACATATTCCTCATGGATAAAAGGGGATTACTGTACACATTCATTATCTTACAGTTTCTGGGGATCTGGAATCTGGTTGGGCACAGGCTAAATGGATACTCTGTCTTACATTCTCTCACAGCTTCAAATAAAAAGCTCAGGATATGCCATTTCTTTTTTTTTTATTAAATCATTTTTTTATTGTTATTCTATTGCAGTCATCCCAAGTTTTTCCCCTTTGCCCTCCTCCACCCATCTCACCACAACTCCCACTGTCATCAATGCCTAAGGGTCATTCATATGTGTTCCTTGTCTAGACCCTTCCCCTCCTTTCCAGCATTATTCCTCTGCTCCATCCCATCTGGTCACTTTCAGTCTGTTCCCTGTTTTCATGCCTGTGGTTCTACTTTGTTGGTTAGTTTATTTTGTTCCTTAGATTCCTCTTATAAGTGAGATCATGCAGTATTTGTCTTTTGCTGACTGGCTTATTTTACTTAGCATTAAATTTTCCAGTTCTATTCATGCTGTCACCAAAAGCAGAACTTCCTTCTTTCTTCTGCATAGTATTGCCTTGTGGAAATGTACCATAATTTTTTGATCCACTCATTTACTGATGGGCACTAAGGGTGTTCCCAACACTTGGTTGTAGCACCATTACGAACATTTTGGAATGCCCAAGAGTTAGAGTTTTTTGACACCTTCCATGAGGAGACTTAAGATGGTGTTTAAATTAATTGAGATTAACAGGTTAATAAATAACATAATTAATAATAAACTAATTTAAGTTATTTGGCTTTAATATCTCCTTTATAGCCATAAAAATAGCCAACTTTATCAATACAAAAATCATATTCTCTGTAGATTGAAGGATATGTGTATCTTCTCTCTAAATTTTACTAGCTTATTCTTATCTGACTGTTGCTATTAGTTCTTCTTTTTGAATTAATTTACTTTCCATCATAGCTATGGACTTTATGGTGTTGTTTTTGTTGTTGCTGTTGATTTTAATCTTAAAAGTGCCTCATCTATATTGTGAACATTTGCTCTTAATGACTTCACTCTCACACCTGATCTTTGCTCTCAACCTTCCAGATTGCCTGGTCAGAATACCAGAGTTCCTCACCATTTTATGTAAAGTATAAAGTTGAGCTATCCTTTTCATGTATCCATGCAGATGCTCAAAGTCCAGCACAGTTTCAATAGTTCTAGTAACTAAAAATGTTAACAGTCTGCATGACTCCAGGAAGAATTTTTATGACCAGTAAAGGAGCCCTAAGGTAGGTTGCCAAAGCTAGGTGAGAACAAAGAGGGACATTTCCATCAAATCTCACTGTGCGCTTCTGTCAAAACCTTGATGTGTTAACACAAAGGATTCTGCATTTACCTCTCCTGCCAAAGATACTTTCTGAGTTGGACAGTATCATTATATACCTCTACACTCATCAAAACCTATCTTTCTTGAACTATTTAAGTATTATTTTCTGAAACCAAACTAAGCCAATCAACAATAAAACAAAACAAAGCAAAAAACAAACTGACAAACAAAAAAACATGGCCAGTGCAACATTTCCTCTTGTAATGGGAATTTTGCAGTAGGAATATTGTGAGGTCACAAAAAGTATATATGCAATGCACTCTGAAGTTGTAATTTTTCCAAGCAAGAGGAGAAATATTGAACTTTTACCAAAAACTGGTGAATATTTGAAATGATTTTGTGTCATCAGATAAGTAAGCATTGGGAGAGAAAGATGTCTTCTTAGCCTGGTAGCACATACAAGATAAATGGGCATAATGGTCAAGCACCCAGGCTTGGCTCCTTAATAATTCAATGACTTTGGGAAAATTTCTTAACCTCTCTCTGTGCCTCAGTTTCCCCATAAGTTTTTTTGATGGGAGGCTAAAATAAGTAAACTCCCCTAAAGTACTTAGAGTAATACATGGCACATAGTAATCAGTAAGTATTATTTATTTTTATTAAATAATTAATAGTAGACACCAGAAATTCACATGGGAAGAGAGCCTTCTGACTGAATTACTTAAAGTAGATGCTGACAGCATCTGCGTAAGCAGTACAAGCAAACAAGAAAAGTTCTCCCACCCCAGTTATTGGCAAACAACTAATCTAAATATTCTTATTATCTATGAGTGTAAGAGACGTACATATGTGCATCCTCATAACATAAATATAGCTGTACATATGCAGCACACATGTTCACATTCACCATATAAAAAGAATCCATATCATAAACCCTGGTGAAAAAATGAGTTTTCTTAAGGGTGAAAGTACAAAGAAACTTCTGAAAGATTTACTGCAGCAAACAAATGTTTTGGGGAAAGCAGATCTCATACTTATTATTAAAAGGGGGAACATGAACACTGAAAGAGGAGATAAAATCTTAAATAAGACAAAATAGTCTCAGATGAAAGGGATGCCAAATGATTAGCAGCAAATATAAAAGACTGCAAGGTGAAACAAGGAACAATTGTATGGAAACTAAAATTTAAATATCAAAATATATATTAGCTTTACGAATAAAAAGAGCAAGATCAACACTACATAAAATTAAATCAATGATGAAGGAAATCTGAAGTCTCCAAGGGTGCACAGCATAAAGACAAATGGAGAAAAAAACAAGAGGGAAGATTATAGATGTGAAATAAAAATGAATAAAATTACATTCAGAGCCAATTGCTATTTTAAAAGAAGGGTTTATACCAACTGGGACAGGAGCAATGACCTTTGATCCAAATTGGTTATAAGGGGAAGGAGGGAAAAACAACCTTTTGTATCTGGAGAAAGATACAAGTTTACAGGTTGAAAGATGCTATTCTGCAACAAATATTAAAAGAAAATTTAAAAATTTTAACAAATATTTATTAATTACTGTTCCAAATATAAAAAAGTAGATTTCAAATAGTAGTAACAAATTAGAACATCATCTTAATTAGATACTTAGATGGAAATATGTATATTAACATCTTTAAGAGGTTATGTTAAAACTAGTTTTTCCAAAATTACTTCACCATATTCTTCTTTAAAATAACACCAATTAACACTTTGTAAAAGTAGTATTTTAGTTTGTGGTTTCATAAATACCAATCAATCATTGTAAACTTTTGGAATAATGTTTACATAATAAAAATTCCTTTATCTATAGACAAAAATAATTAAGGCCTCCTATATTATTTTGCTAAGGCTGTCATAAAATACCACAAACTAGATGTCTTAAACCACAAATGATTTTACACTTTTAGAAGCTAGAAGTCCAAGATCAAGTTGTTAACAGGGTTGAAATCTTCTGAGGCTTCTCTCCTGGGATTGTAGATGACCATCTATGGTCTTCATCTTCACACACACGGTCTTTCCTACATGTGTGTCTGTGTCCCAATCTCTTCTTACAAGGACACAGGTCATCTTGGATTTGGGCCCATCCTGGTAACCTCATTTTAACTTAACTACTTCTTTAAAGACCTTATCTTCAAATACAGCCATATTTTCAGTAATACGGGTTATAATTTAATATATAAATTTGGGGCTGGTGGGGCACAATTTAGCATATAATTCTATCAAAAAATAAAATAAAATGAAGCTCTTCTCAGAGTTCTAGCCAAAATGAAAAGCCAGAAAATATGATACAACTAATTCAGAGTTTCATGGGGTGAAAAATATTTAATTAGTAAATCTATACCTGGTCATGCTATAATTCATATATAAAGAGCACTTAAAATGTTCAACTATATATTGGCTTATATTGGTCAAGATATAAAATCCAATAATTAAGAAAATTTATTGTGAGAAATTGTGTACAAGATGGCAGCTAAGTTAAAAAAATAGGACTTGAGAAATAGTAATTATATTGAATTTCTGAAATTAGTAAGTGGATATGAGAGGGAAAAACAAATTAAAATGTGAAATTAACTTAAAAAACTTAAAAAGCCTTAAACTCTCCTTAATATCTCCACTTTTATTTTAGTTATGTCAATAGTTTTGACAATTCTTGATGTTTACAACCAGTATGTATATTTGTTTTTTCCCTAAAAGTAAACTTATGTAGAAATAAAAGCAATCATATAACTTCCAAATCATAGAACAAAACAAAAGCACAGTTCATTTAAATAAACAATTCTCAAACTTTTTGTATTAACACTCTTTTAATTATTGAGAATCCCAAAGAGTTTTTGTTTATGTAGGCTATGTATGTTTTAACACTGAACATATTCAAAATCAAATCCAAGCAATTTAGCTCTGGCCCAGTGGCTCCATTTTTTGGAGCATAGTAGGTACACCAAAAGGTTAAAGGTTTGATGCCAAGTCAGGAAAAATAGCCAGTTAGTGGGTTCAAGCCTTGGTCAAGCATACATAGGAAAACCTATTGATGTTTCTCTAACACATTGATGTTTCTCTCTCTCTTTCTCCATTTCTCTCTCTAAAATCCATAATCATACTCTCGAGTGATGATTAAAAAATCTGATCAAGTTAAAATTTATAATTACATAAATATACATTTCATTAACCATCAGAACAACATTATCACCTGTCATGTAATCTCTGGAAAACTCCATTGTTCACTCATGAAAAAATAGAAGCTGAACAATGCAAATCATGTCTCATGTCTTAGTATTATTATAAAAATAGTTCTGGCTTTGTAAATCTTTACCTTGGGGACACCCAAATGTTCCAAGATTATTAGCTGAGGACTGCTAACTTAAACAAACAAACAAACAAACAACAAACACCTAGTAAACCCAGAAAGGAGTTTAAAACATAAGACAATATTAATTTTATATAAGATATTATAAATAAATATTAAGAATTACAATTGATTCACTTTTTGATACAAAAGCAGATCATCCTCCTTCCACCCTTCCCACCCTCTACCCCACAAAGAAACTTGCCACCTGCACTAGCAGCTTTTGTTTTCGAAAATCTGAAGGACACAGATCAGCATCAAGTTTCCTGAGGGTGGAGAAGGTTCTAACAAGTTAACCATTTCCTCCTAGTGTCATGATAGTGTTTTCTGCCAGTTCTCAAATCTCTTTCATCATTGCTTTTTCTTGGTTAGTTGGTTGTATTTGTTTGTTTGCTTTGACACTTTTCTGTACTTCTCTGATTTATCTTTCTTACTCTCTTCAATTTAAACGCTATCTTTAAGGATAGCTCATCTACTCTTCTGGTTTAATAACACCTTTATGAAAATTTCTCCCTGTTTTAAATGAATATATTCATATAGTCATATATTTATATACATTCAAATATCAAACTGCTTACAGAACATACCTGCTTGAATATAAAATGAACCTTTCAAGTTCAACATATGTAAAACTCTATTGAGAAACTCCCCTTAAAACTATAAAGATAAATTTTCATCCCTTAAAACTATATTAAGAAATTTTTTCTCTCCTCTTCTTCAATTGTTGATTTCACTTTCCAGTTATTTTTATAAACCTGTTTTTTCTTTTGTTCTTTATTATTAGTGACCTAAATCATAACTTTGTTGTATCTTCCATAAAGTATTAGAAAACATTTTTTGTCATTTCCCAACCACCAATCTATAGTATTTCTTTTGACTTCTTTTCACTTTCATTCAGAGCAATAACCCTAAAAGGCCAATGCTGCCATTTAACCAAAAATCAAAAACTTCTTCACCTACAAGGCATCTTAGTATAACACACCAGTCCTACTACCTACCTCTATCATGTAATATCAGCCACTTTACTAATGACTTTGAAAATAAATGTTCTACATATATAAAGAGAGAGAGAGAGAGAGAAGGAAAGAGAGAGAGAAAAAAAAGAGAGAACTTTGTGGCAATAAATACCAAAGTCAATAAATATTTTTCATCTAATTTAATGTATTTCTAAAACTTTAAAAATTAAAATATTATTCAAAATATTGCAATAGCTATATATGCAAAAGGTAAATATGCCAACATTTATAATAAAAAATGTAAAAGAACACATTTAGTTGTCCAAAAGTAGAGTATTATATACTGTTACATGTGTTATTCCAAATCCTATAATTCAACTATTAAATTACTTTATATATACATTACCAACATGGAAAATATTTATGTTCTGATTTTAAGATAAAAATATAAAATTGCACATATACTATGATCACATATACTTTTAAACTCTGACTTGCATAAGAAAGAAATACTGAAAAAAATATCACCACCAACATAGTAAGACCAACTTTTTAGGAAGATTTTTCTTGCTCCTCCTTCTGATATTTAATAGTGTGATTATACTTCATTATAAGAGAAGAAAATGATATAGTTTTTATTGTTTTTAAAGATCCGTGAACTCCTGGTTGGTGTGGCTCAGTGAATTGAGTACTGGCCTGCAAAACAAAATGTCGCCTGTTAGTTTCCCAGATAAGGCACAAGCCTGGGTTTTGGGCCAGGTCCCGGGTTGATGGTCTGAAAGAGGCAACAGGGTCAATGTTATCTCACATACATGGATGTTTCCCTCCCTACCTCTATTCTTCCCTTCCCTTCTCTCTAAAAATAAATAAATAAAAGCTTAAAAATATTAAATAAAATAAATGTCCATGAAACTTCAAATCTTAGATGTTTTCTAGCATTACAGTAATATCAATATTTTTATCCTTAATATGATATAAAATAAGCAAACAGAACCTGTCCTTATATAACCATTGTGCTTTTATTTTTTCACTATGATGATCTGAGGCTTGCATAATTAGGTGCCAGTGAAGAAATTAAGGTTGGCACACCTACAGTAAAATTTTTCTTATCAAAACTAGCTGAGAGGCCCTGGCTGATATGGCTCAGTGGATTGAGCACCGGCCTGCAAATCCAAATGTCGCTGGGTTGCAAGCTAGGTTTCCAGCCAGGTCTCCAGCTGGACGCAGGTGAAAGGCAACAATACATTGATGTTTCTCTCCCTTTCTTCCTCCCTCCCTTCCCCTCTCTCTAAAAATAATGAATAAAATCTTCTAAAAAATTAGCTGAGAACTGATACTTTAAAAATATATATTTATACATAACCTTTATATATACTATCTCAGATCTCCTGGGAATTTAGGCATTTAATCTCTTGAGAGCTTTGAATCAGAACGTAGATAGTGCCCAAGTTTGTCAGCTTAGCCCTGCCACTTACTAATTGTGTGATCTTGGGCAAGTTATTTGATCCCATTGTACCTTAGATTTCACCTGTATAAAATGGGAATAATAATAGCACCTACTTCATATTGCTGATGAGGATAAAATGACTCAAACATGTAGCGTACTTAGAATACTGTGGGACACATAATAAATGCTAAATAAATGTCAATTATTATCTATCATTACCACAATATTATAAATATACTATGTCTGTACTATACAGTATATAATTATAAGTACATTTTAATTAGTTTTTTACATGAATTATTTATTTGAAATCTCACCAAAAGCTTGTGAAATAAGGCAGGTATTACAACCATATTTGCATATGAGAAGTCTAAGTCTCACAGAGATTGGGTTACTTGCCCAGAGTTTAGAAATTAGACATTTACCAGGTAGAACACACTGACTCATGAATATTCTAATGTTGCCCCAGGGCCCAGGCTCATCATGACCAAAGTATATGGGTGAGATGAATTCCCTGGCCAAAGGCAAGAAGTTGGAGATTTCTGCTTGTTTTCATTTCTTATTTCATTATAAGTGGGCATATATGTACAAATGTTAAACAACAGGCTGCAGAAGGAGGGAACTCTGATTTATAACATTTTCTCCTTTCCTATTGTCTGGTATAAACATGGCCATTTTAAAACTACCAAGCTGAAATCAGTGAACATGGACTTTGGAAGAGACAAGCACAATGGACTCCCCCTAACCAATATGAGCTGGCTCCAGCACATCGCTGAACATAGAGAAGATGATCACAAATGGAAATTTTTGCCATTGGTTGTTCTCAGTATTTAAATTAACATGGAAGCTATTTCTCTAGCAATATCATATATGAACTATACCTAACTAGACTACTTTATTTTATTTTTTCAAGTAAGACTTTAGAGCCATCTCACATTACGATAACTGCTCAGTTATAAAATTACTCAGGTCACATATTTTTCTTTCTGGATTTAGTGTTACCCTGAACTATAAAGAGAGATGCCCATCAGTTTCTCTTTCTCAATGCATATCAGATGCAAGGAGACATTGTGTATTCTGAGATGTTTATTAGATCCTTGTCTAAGTTATCAAAAATCCACATTTATCAGGACTACTTTGTCCTTGAAGAAGTTTAAAGGAGGTCCCCCGTGTTTCACAATGATTTCCACTCAGATCTTCTTCAGACTTTATCAAAAGTACATAGATGCTACATTTTTTCAGAGGAAGTGTCTCATCCCAGGGTTGTAGATCATTGCCTGTATGAGCACCCTGACACTGATGAGAGATCAGAGAAAGTCATTTTCCTCTGGTTCCTTATTGTTTCTGTGAACACTCAATGTATTCAACACAGATGCTCAACCAGGTTCAAGAGAGTTGAGAGAATTCTGATTACTTTCTATTTTGTCTTGTGGAATTGCCAAGAGCAGTTACCGCGGAAATGGTATGTCAAGTGCTCCTAGATCCTTTAAAAAATATAAATGTATATTTGAATAATTTGGGGCCACTATATTTTACCAATAATAATAATGATGGTAAAACAGTTTTCATAGGGCATAATACAGTTGCTTGTTGTATTAATGTCCCAAGTCTCATTATAACATTTTGCATTTAGTTGAAGAAAATATTCAAAAGACTGTACTGATGCCTTGCTGTTAAACTTCCTGGCATCCTAGAAATATATTTAGTTATTTATTAGACCAACTTAGCAGAGTGTAATTGTTCATCTATAAGTCTGGTCCTAATGTGAAGCACCAGTATTCCAAATTCACAAAATACAGGATAAATTTGCTTGTAGAAGTTTTATCCTAAGATCCCTAACAATTTTTTTTTTTTTTTTTTTTTTTTTTAATTTCTCCTCTACTGACATGTGGGAATAGTGACAATGCTGGGAAATATTCACTCCTGATTGGAAGGCATGATCCTTCTCCTACTTCTCATTTTCATGCTTTCATCCTCCCCATCATGTACCAAACCAGTCATTCAGGAACTGGCTTCTAGATGTTTCTGCATTGAATTAGACAGTTGAAACTTATTTCTGCAGCAGAAATAACTATCTTGTACAATACAGTAAGCCTTTTGCCCTGTTGGTAGGAGTGAGAAACAGTATTGATTTAAAAACTTCATGTAAATATATTGTAGTATGGGTACCGAAATAATATACCCTACTTAAAATGCTGCAGACTTAACTTTACTCTGGCATTTTTCTGCATCCACAAGAAATGCTACAAAAATTAGGTGTTTCATAAAGTCAGAGTACATACATGCCAATTTTCCATCCTCTAAGAGCTGCACCTGAGATAAAGGGTTATGTGCAAGTGTTTTAACTGTTAGGTGATCCCTGAAAGTACAGAGTGAGAATGAGGAATGGCAAGAGAAGAGGACCATAAAAAGAATATATTCAGGGCTAAGTTACAGCATGTCTGTGAGTTGATGATGGCAGCTACTAAATAAGCCATATAAATATACTCTCTTTTCCTGTTTTATTGTTTCTCTTCCCTCATGAGATTCCCTAAGTCTCACAATATACTTGTAATCACCAAAGCACACAAGTTCTACTTCCACCTATTTCTACCTTCCCTAGACCTACATACTACATTACCTTTCCATTACTAATCAAAATTAAACTGACCTGTCCTGTTGCCAATTTCCTCGGAGATACTTTCCGTTTTCAAAAGACATACATATTATTACCCGAGAAACTCATGTACTAAAAAGTAGTTGCTTAACATATTATCTAACCCAAAGATATTTATATTTTGTCAGTGCACTGAAGGGTACTTAATACATCAAGGGGATAATTATAGTATATTTTAAATAAAATCACAGTTAATGGTAGAAAAAATTGGAGAGATAGCGGTATTAATAATCGTGATTTTTTCCTTAAAGTGTTTGATGAAGAAATATACCCCATTTGGGCAGTCACGGTGAATAATATAATATTGAAAAGTCTGACAAATCCTGCTCTAATTATACTTATTTCTTATTTAACTCAGATTTCTGCATATTTTAAAATGTACACAATTAAAAACTGTATTTTCCATCAATCCACTCTGTTTGAGTTTGTGAAAGAACAGCTTCAGACCACTCCGCTGTTCCTACCTATTTAGTGGCCTGAGCTATGGGGGCTGCAGGCCAGACTTCAGTAGCAGTCTGGGTGCTCCAGGCTTACAGGAACTGCTGAATAGGCTGAGGGGCACCTGCAAGCATTTAGAACAGTCAGTGACTCAGGTTGCGCAGCAGTGAGCTCAGGGGCTGGAGCAGTCCATTCTCCTGGAAATTCCTCCTTAGTGACAGCTTTTTTCAGCACTTTCTTTTCAGTCTCTTCAGGATCTCCATAGAAGTAGAGATTGGGCATGACCTCCCATGGGTGGTCACAGGAGATGGTGCCACCCCTATGGAGAACTTCCTGGACCAGCCTTTACCACATCTGCCCCTTGTTGTTGCAAGAGATGGTAATGTCCATGTAGCCTAGAGGAGAGTCTGTGTTACAAAGAGCAACTGTAGGCAGGTTAACATAAGATCCCTCTGTGAGATGCTGGTGGTCAGCCCTAGGATCAGTAACAACCAGAAATTTTACCTCCAGGAAGACTGTTGGATCTGGTTAGTTAAGGTTCCAGGAGTGAAGGGGCTGGTAGGAGTAGCTGCAGTGGTTGCAGCAAATTTCAGCTTCCTGGTGTTCCTGGAAGATCTGACATTGAAGCCACTGGGGTTTTCAATGACAACAGTCACACAAACTGCCAGCAGAAGCTTTTCCCATGTTCTCTCCAGATATACAGATGTCATCACTCTCTTTTGTAGATGTGCTGTCCCTTTTAGATGTCAAGGTTGGTGCCACCTTACTGGATTCCTGCTGCAAGGAATTTGAGGATATCCTCCTCCTTCATTTGCAGGACACCAAGGGCTCTGAACATTCAGAAAGTTTCCCTTTAAGTTATGTGGGGACTGGAAACTGTCATATGAGCCCTTCTCTGAGTAGCACAGAAAAGTACCCCCCACACACACATTTTATTAAAGAATCATGTAAGTAAAGTTTAATCTATTTATTCATTACCTTTTAAAATATAATATTTGACATACACAGATATCATATACATCAATGGAAGTATATCAACTGCCTATGAACTTGCCACATAATACAAAAATAAAACTTGTAGTGTATTGGCCTACATCGGTCCACTCTTCTCCATGCCATTCCTTAGCCCACTCCAGAACTATTACCTTTCCTGAACTATGTATTTGTCATTACTTTCTTTTTAAAAAGGTGGTTTTTATTATATATGACAAATGAACAAATACTATTTTGGCTATTTTTACTTATTTGTGAGATTTAAGAAAATTAGGATATGCAGTATTCTGGGACTTGTGATATTTTATTTTGTTTTTCAGTGTTATATTTATAAGAATCATCCACATGGTTGCATGTAACCTGTATCTGCAGAGCATTCTTTCTTTCTGCTGTATAAAATTTTATTATAAATATATCTCAATTTATTTTTCTAGTATCTTATTGATGTACATTTGGATTGTTTCTAGTCTTCTGTTATTTTAAGCAAGTTTCCTACAAATATTCTTATACCTGTTTTCAAAATGTTCATTAGAATACAATGACCATTATTTTCAGAAGTGAGTGTAAATGAGCAAGTCTTCCATTTTCCCAGCCTTCTGAGTTCCACCAGAATATAAGAATCATATTTGTCATTATAAGCTACCTCCAAGAACAAAAGAGGGTAACCTCCTTAAACAAAGTCCATGTTCAAGCTCTGTTGTATTCAAGCTCTGGCGGGGTGGGGGTGGGGGGGGAGCAAGCATTAAAATTTTATACTAATAAAGAGAAAAACTTATTTTCTCTTTCAGATAGAAGCTGTTCAAAAAGGAAAGACAACTGTACTAAGATTCCTCAAACTCTCCTGGGACTCTTTCAAGTTACCCTCCTCCAGCTTTTGGATGATTTGGAGCTCAGGTTATACAGAAGTGGTTTATGTACAACTGGACCAATCAGCTCTGTTAGAGTATCATTGGAAAGGCTGCCGTAGTTGGGAAATATATATTCAAGCAACAGTGGGTTCTATGAATGTCACAATTTTCACGACATATTTTAAATTAGACATCTATTCAATGGTAGTTTTGTTATCACAGTGGCTTTGAGCATGCTTCATGTAAGCTATAGTAGAGAGAGCTGACTGTACTTGATTGACTATTTCAGTCCCACAGTTTTCCTTGAGTAATGCTCATTTCATATGAATTATCTTTATGTAAGATATTCCAGGCTTATGATTAACTTATATCTTTATAAAAAATGTTTGGTAGCCCTGGCTGGTGTGGCCCAGTGGACTGAGCACTGGCCTATGAACCCAACTGTCGCTGGGTCGATTCCCAGTCAGTGCACATAATCAGGAGGCAAGTCAGATCTTCAGCCAGGTCCCCAGCTGGAGGCACGTGAAAGGCAACCATACTCTGATGTCTCTCTCCCTTTCTTCCTCCCTCCCTTCCCCTCTCCCTAAAAATAATGAATAAAATCTTTTTAAAAATGTTTTGTATTTGTATAGCTTTAAATAGCTAGGTCATTTATGGTAACCCATGAATTTCTGTAAAGGTATAATGTGTATCAATATCAGGATAATATTCATAAAATCAATATGGCTAGGACAACTACTTGAAGTTAGCCTACTGTGGGAAGCATCAATTGCTGTAAGATATGAGCAATTTATCATTATTATGGTATATGGACATGGCTATGACATTTCTTGAGGTTTTTACATATTGCAGAGATTCTAACAGTAAATTATGGCAAGACTCACACTGAGTCAGGAGCTAGCTTAATGCAATAGTGAGGTTATTCACACAATTAGCTAAGATATTGGCTGTATACCTTGCATTTCACAATGTAAAAATGTTGTGGGCTTATTTCATCTAATGGGTGTTTAATGCAAAGAGAACCCATAGTAGAAAGAGTTTGTCAGGTCAGAGTCTCTTAACTTTTCATTTAATAAGACAATCTCTCCCTTTAAGGATCAATGATAAATTGATGCTTGCTACTTAGCTCAGATACCAAGGATAATTGAAGTTTAATTGTCAAAGTCTCCAATGAGCTATGAGATTGTTTCAAGACACATATAATTTTATAAAAGATTAGAGAAGCTCCAGTATAGGGTTTGTTTTATTGTTGCCTGAACTTTTATGATGCTTTTCATTATAGAGACTCCTCTCAAATTTGGAGGCATATTTGGTGCTATAGTATAGGCCGTAGGTAAATTTCCAATTGTGTAGCACACTGTTTCCAAAGCCAAATCTATCCAGGCTTCATTTTCTCTCTGTATTTATTTAATCTTTTCTGTCTTTATACTACATTTTGCTCATTTTTCATATATAATTTCTAGTTCACTAATTTGTTCTTCATCTGGGTCTTTTTATACATGCATTTCTGTAGCTTTATTAAGCAATAATTGATATATGAAAAATTGCACACATTTAACTTATACATCTTGTTGAGTTTAGACAAACTCCACTGTGATATCATTACAATAATCAAGGTACCATCACCTTCAAAATCCTTGTGTTTTTAAAATAATATAACCAGAATACCTAATATACATTCTATGCTCTTTATATAATTTTATTTATTTATTTAAGATTGATTTTATTATTCTTAGAGAGAGAGAAATAGAGAGAGGCAGAGAGGGAAAGAGACATCAATGTATGGTTGCCTTTCACCTGCCTCCAGCTACAGACCTGGCTGGAGACCTGGCTTGCAACCTGGTTATGTGCCCTGGCTGGGAATTGAATCAGTGACCTCTGGGTTTGCAGGCCAGCGCCTTATCCACTGTGCCACCAGCCAGGGCCTTAACATACTTTTATAACACAGTATTATATTGTTAACTATAGGTTTTATATTGTATAGCAGACTTCTAGAACTTGTTTATTTTATATAATAACAACTTTATATTAATAGCTCTATTTTCCCCTTCTCCAGTTACTGGCAACAACCATTCCGTCCTCTGATTTTATGAATTCAACAATTCTAGATACCACATATAAGTGGAATCACACAGTAGTTCTCCTTTTTTGACTGGCTTATTTCACCAAGCATGATATACTGAGTTCATCCATGTTGTGGCATTTGCAGAATGTTTTTATTTTCTAAGTTTGAATAAAATAACATATATTTCAAAATCTTAGCTATTGTGAAAAATGCTGCAGTGAATAGTGTATCTATTTGAGATCCTGACTTCCATTCTGTTATATATATATATATATATATATATATATATATATATATATATGGCCAGAAGTGGGTTACTGTATCTATTTTTATATTTTTGAGAAACCTTAATACATTTTTCATAGTGGTTGCACCAGTTTACATTCCCAACAACATAGAAGAGTTCCAATTTCCTCCATATCTTCAACAAACTTTGTTATCTTATTCAAGTGTTTTTAGTCTTTTAAACATTTTTTAAAATTAAATTAAAATTTAGTGTGACATTGGTTAATGAGGCTATATAAGTTTCAAGTGTACAATTCTATGATATAGTGCCTGTATATTGCACTGTGTGCCCACACCTAAAGTCAAGCCTTTGTCACCACACACTTGATCCCCTCAACCCTTTACTACCTCCCAACCCTCATCCCTCTGGTAAAAACCATACTGTTGTCTCTGTCTATGAGTTTTTGTTGGTTTATTTTCCTTATTTATTTGTTACTTTCAGTTTTATATCTCACATATTAGTGAAATCATATGGTTTTTTACTTTTTCCATTTGATTTTATTTTGCTTAAAGATCCATCAATGTTTTATTGGTGTTGAGTTTTAGAAATCCCCCTTATAAATTTTGGATTTTAACCACTTATCCAATGTATCAACAAATACATTCTACCATTCCATGGGTTGTCTTTTTATTGTGTTGATGGCTTCTTTCATGTGAAAAAACTATTTAGCTTAATTTAGTACCATTTGTTTATTTTCTGTTTTATTTTCCTTGCCTAAAGAAGTATATCAGATAAACTATTGCTACAAGCAATGTCTGAAATTTTATCTATGCTTTCTTCTAGGAATTTTGTGGTTTGGGAATAACATTTAAGTCTTTAATCCATTTTTAATTTATTCTTGTGTATGGTATAAGAAGGTGGTCTAGTTTAGTTTTTCTACATGTATCTGTCCAATTTTCCCAACACCATTTGTTAAGTAAACTATATTTTGCCCATATATATGCTTGCTTCCTCTGTCAAATATTAATTGACTATAAAGGTGAGGGTTTATTTCTGAGCTCTCTATTCTATCCCATGGATATATCTTGTTTTTCTGTTTGTTTATTTTGTTTTGCTGTTTTGATTACTTTGGCCTTATAGTATAGTTTGATATTAGATAGTATGATTCTTTCATTTTTGTTCCTTCTTAGGATCATTGTTGCTATGTAGATCCTTTTGTGGTTCCATGGAAGTTTTTGAAATATTTGTTCTAGTCCTATAAAATATGTCATGGGAATCTTCATAGGAATTGCATTGAATTTATAGATTATTTTGGGTGGCATGGACATTTTAATGATGTTAATTCTTCTTATTCATGGACATGGTATATGCTTCCACTTATTTGTATTCTTCAATTTCCTTCTTCAGTGTCTTATACATTTCTGAGTATGGTGTCTTTTACATTTTTTATTAGATTTATTTCTAGGTATTTTGTTTTTTGTTTTTTTTTGAAGCAATTGTGAATATGATTATTTTCTTAATTTCCCTCTCTGATAGTTCAATATTAGTATCTAAAATTATAAGTGATTTCTGGATGTTAATTTTGTATCCTGCTTCTTTGCTGAATTCACTTATCAGTTCTAATAGTGGAATATTTATGGTTCTCTATGTGTAGTATTATGCCATCAGCAATAATCTAATTTAAAAAATGGGCAAAGGACCTGAATAGACACCTTTCCAAAGAGGACTTACAGGTGACCAATATGCATATGAAACAATGCTCAATATCACTAACCATCAGAGAAATGCACATTAAAACATCCTAGATGAAAACATGGGCAGTAAAATTGTAGATATCCCACACAACAATATTTTCACCAATATTTATTCTAAGGCAAGAGAAATATAGGAACAAATAACAAATGGGATGACATAAAACTAAAGAAAATACCAGCAAAATAAAAAGGGAACCAATCATATAGGGAAACGTATTAGCCAATGATAACTCAGACAAAGACTTAATCTCAAAATTAATATAAAGAACATAAATGTCTCTACACCAGGAAGACAGACAACCCAATTAAAATTGGGCAAAGGATCTGAACAGACACTTCTCTGAGGAGGACATACAAAGGGCCCATAGGCATGTGAAAGAATGCTCAACATCACTAGCCATCAGAGAGTTGCAAATTAAAACCACAATGAGATACCACCTTAGTCCCCTTGTTGATTTTGCAAGGGAATCTCAGTCCCAATGTCTGCACCTTAGTCTCAGGGATGTGGTAGCAATGCTTCCATTGGCATATTGACTTCTTATCTTTTTGTCCCTAACTCCACTCCATGGATAGGTTTCACTTCACTGTTAATGTTTACATGTGTCAAAAGCACTGTTGGGACATTTTGAAGTAATTCCCTACAGCTTAGTAAACTAGCAATATCTCAATAATAACATTATGATAGAATTGTTTTAAGTGGAAGCGTCCATTGGAATATCTAATCGGCTACAATGCTGGTAATAGAAGCACAGAAATCTTTTTAGTAGTAATATGCATTAACATTTTTGGGACACTAGTTTTTCAAGGTACACAGCTTTGGAAGAAATAAAATGTAAAAATTACTGCATTACATTTTAGAGGACTCAGGTTCCAATAATTTTACCACTCTTCTAATATGATTTTATGTGTTCCTCTATATGGATTACCCTATTTTATATATATATATATATATATATATATATATATATATATACACATCTGTGCATATATTTCATCTGTTAAACTCAGCATTCTCTTCTATCAATTATTTTGTCTTAAATGAATATCAATTAGAAAAAAATATGCTTAAATTTAAAATCTATACAATTTTCACTGATTATTAAAAATAAAGTGATCAAATATTGGTAGTTGAAGAGATAAAACAAAATTACTAATATCTTGAACAACATAAAATAGATAGTTTCTAGCATTTTTATTATTTATTTATTTTTTTCTAGCATTTTTAGATAAATATAAGACATTATTATCCATTTAAGGTATTTTTCTTAAATGAGTTTTAAAGTGCCTCTTTATTTTTTTACTAGGTGAGTCTTCCTCGATGAACACATAATGAAATCAGAAAATATATAGAAATATTTCATATGTTCACTATATAATTGATGCAGAGTTATAAATAAGCCAAGATATGCACTGTCTGTTCTGAAAGAGAATGTATGAATTTTCTCTTTTGATCCACTTTAATGCTTTATTTTTAAGAGTCACCATCTTCATTAAAAATTACTTATACATGGAATTAACACTTTTGATTTTTATCAAGTGAACCAGTGTTTTTTAAGGTTACTTTTACTCTGTGACAATCATTTTCTTCAAATCTTTTATTAATATAACTAATTAAAAGCAAATTTAAATTTTGAATTCTGCAATTTAGATTTTTATAAAATGCATTTAGGCAACAAGAATTTATATCTATGTTCTACTTTTAACATATAAATATTTTTTCCTTAATTTTCGATAGCATTTAACTTCTTCTCTAATATTTCTACATATAAAATTTTCCTAATTTTAGATAACTATATAGATGTATTATCACAATAGACAGATATATGTTTCAAGTTTTACTTATTAAAATCATTCTAAAATGAACACTGAAATATATGTGCTTGCTCACTTGGGTAAACTATGTATAGAACAAGTTCTGGAAAGTAAAATGCTGAATATATATATATATATATATATATATATATATATATATATATATATGTAAAACTTCCATCTTCCGTTCAATAACCCTTCACTGTCTCTGTTGTCTGTTTTTAAAACAGTATGATGAATTTTGAATTATCCAGAGCAATTACCCATACCTTTCACTTCTGTTTCATAGCTTTCTTTGCCCTTTGCTCTAAATTCTAAGACACTTCAGCTTCTTTCTCAAATTTCTTGTTTTGAAATATTTCTATTAAATTGGCTTGTAGGGAGTTCAAGGACTTTTTAAAATCTTGGTAATCGTATTTGAAATTCCCAGGGATTCATTTTGTTTTCTGATTATCAATTTTATTATAATAGCTTGTGACACTTTCTCAAATTTAAAAATATAATTTCTCAGGATCACTTCTACTTTTTTTTTTTTGGTCCCTCCATTTCAAAGTATTGTGTTTTCATCAAATATCCAATGATGCATGTGTGTAGGTTCATATTTGTAAATAAAAGACCAAGTTAAGTGGCATATTTAGCAGGCATGAATTCCCCCCAAGATAAGTAGCTCTTTGAAGAAACCTTCCTAGAGTGAGTGGAAATGCAGGTAAGGAGACAGGGCAAGAAGGAAGGTTGACAGCAATAGTATCTGTGTTTTTTGGACAGACTAGGCCAAACAATAGGCATTGCTTGAAATTTGTGAGGGGTGGGCAGGTGAACAGGTGGGGACCCCTCGCAAAGCCTATATTATTGGGAACTATTTACAATGAAAAAAAATTATTTTAACGGTTTTGCTTCTTGGTAAGACAGATGCCTCTTGCTTTCCCTTGTGATAATGTCACAGGTAGGCACAGGTAACCAGGTTCTTGGTCATCACAGACAAAAAACTGAGCTGAATACACAGAGTTTATAACAGAAAAAGAGAGAGCAGACTTATTATCCAATAATACACTCCACAGAACATGGGAGAGGGCCAATTCTATGCAGAGATTGACCTCAGAGGCTGGAGGGATTCTATTCTTATAGTGCAGCTATTTCCTGGCTAGTTTTGGTGGGCTTTTATTGTGCAATGTACAGTAGTTGTTATTACTATTAGCTGCTGCGCATGCTGCGTCCCATGATTTCCCTTGATTAGCCACTGGGAAGGGGGTCCTGCAATGCTAATTTATTATAACACTGTTATAGTGAGCAGAAGCCATGTAGCAATGTCTGTGCAGAAGCAGTCATGATCTATCATGATTCAGCACTTTTTCAGTAAGGGTTTAGAATAGGTTCTCTGTCTACTATCCAAGCCCTTTGTTTTAGCCCTGAGGCACTCTTGGAGTTTCCTCCCTCCCTCCAATCACCTGCCTCAATAGTGAGAGTCTAAGGGAAACTTCTCTGCTTGTTTTTCTTTTCCACCCTTCTGTCCATCCACAAAGCCTTTCCCCACATTTTTTCTTGTTGGTTTTAAAAGTGCTTATGAAACTAGAGCGTCTTTTAAACTATAATCTCCCAGCAGGAGGGGATCCCTCTAGCCTCCTGCTGCAATGCTGTATTTTTTTTTTTTTCTATAAAAATTTTAAATAGTTTTGTTGAGGCATAATTCACATGGCATAAAACTTTTGCTGATTCTAGTATTTATCTTAGACTCAGGAAATTTATACCTGTCCCTGGGTATTGGAGTGGTGCTTTTTCCTTCCCCCCTATTTTTTCCCTGTTACCTCTATTCTATCTACAAACATTTTCTCAAACTTTCTGGCTCACAGCTGCCTCCTTTTTAAAACTTTTCTATGCACAGCATAATTTCATTCTTTGAAAAAAATTTGATGTTTTGTTATTTTCATTGTATTTTTGAAGGAAAAGAAGGTAAAGTCCTGGGGATTAGTCTACTTCCTTCCTTGTTTAATTTCTATATTTTTATGACTTAAGCTGGTTGTTGTTGCACTTATGTGTTGTGTATACTTTACTAATAATGGACATAGAACACATATCCACTGAAATATAATTGGTTGATAAAGGGGATCCACTTAAAAGACATTTACAGAATTTGTTAAAAGTAATGCAACATGTTGTTATTCCACAATAATCTTATACAGCACCAAGCATGATACTTTGATTCTATTAAGTACATAAAAAATACTTAATTAATTTATACCTCTTACACATTTATAGTTTTCTTTGATGTGGCTGACTCATTGAGCTTCTCTATCATCATTCTTTTGAATTCCTTATCTGATATTTCAGGTGCCTCTGTTTCATTTGGTGGTCTTTCTGGGGATTCTTCCTTTCCTTTTGGTGATGGACTGATTCTTTTTTCCCCCATTTTGGGTGCCTGTTGTTGCTTGCTTTTTATTTTTTTTTGTTTTTTCCTTGGATTAATCTGCTTTGCTTCCTTGCCTTAGTTGAGCACCCTTCTGTGTTAGGAGATTTGTGGATTTCAATGTTGTAGTCTCCCAGATTTTCTCCACTTGTTGTTCTTAGTGTTGCCTTTATTTGGGCTGTCTGGTTGTATTCTGGACCTGTGGGATTTTAGCAGAAAAAAAAGGAAAAAAAGAGAAAAAGATAATAATAATAATAAGAAGAAAGGGTTTAGATGGCTGTTCACCCTTAACAATCCCTGATTGGTCCAGATGGAGCCAGGACCTGAGGGCCTTTAGCAAAAGAAAAAAAACAACAACTATGTGTAGATATATATACATATATATATATATATATATATATATATATATATATATATATGTGTGTGTGTGTGT
>PVIW01008201.1:0-35737 GCA_004026585.1 Noctilio leporinus
GAGGATACATTGGAAGAAAGAGGAGGCGGAGAAGCAAGACAGGAGGCAATTATAATAATCAGGTTTCTGAGGATCCTAATCTTGAAGACTGACTCCTACACATTTTTTGGCTTTGTTTTTGGGGAAAGATCAATTTCTTAATGTCCGTCAATGAAACTGTGTGAAGCCCTTAGCTTCTTGTGTTAGTTACTTTGAATCATTCTTGAGACTTGAGCAAGTGTCCAAGTGACAACAAGGGTGTGGAAAGTGAGACATCTCTTGGTTTTCTCCAGCAGCTTTTTCAGGGATCCTTTTACTTTCAGGACAACATCCCCCAGTGGCTCACCTTTCTCAAGGATGTAGAATTTCTCTTCCAGATGCAGTTGATACTTTGGAGAGAAAAGCATAGAATATTTTGAAAGCAGACAGGGCTGGGAGTCTGGATTTCAGATCCCAGGCTCTGTGCTGGACCTAAACTTCTGTTTGACTTTTGACAAATCACTTTACCATTTTGGATTCACTTTCACCATCTCCCAAACATGGAGATAGAATGGTTGGTTCATCTAAGAATGGATGAAATTATACACTACTGATTACACAATATAGTTGTTTTCACACTGGATCCTAAAAGATCCGTGCTTGTTTGGAGATGCTTCAGAGCCTTCCCACAGATAAGCACATTCTGAACAGATACCTTTTATTAATTTTATCAATATATATTAGACTTCTGCTGCAGACTTATAATGAATGAATTAATGACTAAAACACTGGCGATGTATAAAGAGGTTCAATTAAAAATCAGGAGATATGTAAGAGCTGCCCTGAAGAGTTGTGAGGTCTTTAGCAAACCATTTATCCTCACTTTGAATCTCTGCTTCTTCATCTGTCATATGCTTGGTTTTGAATAGATGATCTGTGTCTCTTTCAGTGATGAGGCTATATTTCTCCATTTACATGGAAATTATAAAAATAGAAGTAAAATGCATTGTGACACTGCTTTAACTAATACTTTGCAAGCAAGGCTTGTATTGCACCAGCAACATAGGCTGTAATATAGAGTAGGGCCTCAGGACCATCGAGACAGGCACTAACCAAAACTAGAAAGCATGTCCTTTGCTTGTAAGAAGACTGTCTAAGCTCTCACTCAGTTTATCAATTCTTACTTTATACACAATTTTAACATGCTTGGCTTTTTGATGTTATAGTCTACAGCAGAAAACCCTGTAGCAGGAAAGGGATAGCTAAAGACAAGCACTTATGAAGCCACATTAAGTGACAGCCTGATACCAAGCTACCAGAATTGAAAAAGGTGAGTGTCACTAAGGAACTGGAACAAGAATTCAAAAGCACTTGAAGACAAGGAATATTGACTATAGGGACAAATATTTTTACATAATCCAGTTCTATCCATTTTTCTCTATGTTAGGAGTTAAGCTTATGTGAAATCCAGAGGAATCTAGCACAGTTAAAGAACTGGCTCCCTCATTAGAAAAGATGAATTACCAAAGGAGCAGAATGCGGGAAACACAAAATATAATCGATATGTCAAACCTGAGGTCAGAGGGATAAAACTGACTTAAGAAAAGCAAGAAGTGAAAAACACACATGGAGCCAAGGGATACAATATTAAGAAGATTGTTCAAGTGGTTCAATTTGACACACTGATGTTTCAGTAATGATCCTGAGTCATTATAATAAAAAATGGATTATGATGCATAGCCTCTACTGCAGGAAGCATGAAATGCATAATTTACCTGGGAAACTTTTGAACACTGTAAATTTGGGAAGGGGGATTTAGGAAATCAAGTTGTGGTTCTTAAAGGATTAAGTCTCAATTATCTAGAAATCTTCTCTAGAGTCCCCCCAGATGTCAAGCCCTCCCATGGCTACATTCTTTCTTCTAGGGGAACCAGCCCCAGGGGTTTCTGGAGGTGGGGGTGTTCCCAGTGAACCCTGATGGACACCACACCCAGAATGGCCAGACACTGTGAGAGAATTGAGTGCTATCAAGTGCTCCAATCATCTATATTTTGTACTGCCTTGGGAAGTTACACAGAGAGAAAGCATTACTGAAAACCTCAGCTGCTGTGTGCCATGCAGTACCTCCTTGTTTCCTTCCCCACCATCTCACCACTGCAGCCAGTAATTTGCAGCAAAGCTTGTGGATTTGGTGATTGGGGTGGTGGCGGGTTGGGAGTGTAGGTGGGATCCTGGCCCTGGGAGCCTTTGTGAAAGGCCAAGGAAACCTCAGGTTGGCTTCTGCTTCCCTATGGTTACACTTTCCTCAGCCCAACACCTGTAAAATCAGAAAGGTGTCCAGAGCTTGTCAAGAAGGAAGCCTGGAGACCACCTCACAGATATAGCACTGTGTCCATGTCCAATGCAATGTGTGCGATGGAAAGACTATTAGAGGAACAGTTTGGCTGACATGGCCCTGTTAGCACCCATGGTGCCTGTGAATGTCAAATGTGAACAAGTTCTATATCTGAGGTCTGCTTGGGGGTGCTGCATTCCTGTGGGGGATTCATCCTGTGTTCCCCCAGACCCTTGGGAGGGCAGGATGCTGGCCCCAAAGAAACTAAAATGTGCCAAGTACTATACTAAGCCTTTTACCTGCATTGATCTGAGTCTTGAAGATTGCGTTCTGAGGTAAGGCATCATTAAACCTATTTTATAGACAGTGAAACTGAGCCTTACAATGTTTAAGCAGCTCTCAATAAATAATAGGTGAGGGTTTCAAATCAGGTGTGCCCAACACTGCTTCACAGTCTTCCTGGAGGATGGAGGGTGAGTCTTGCTAGAAGATTTCTCTCCAAGATATTTGAGAACAAAACCCATCCTGGACCAGCAGCCATGGTGTCGCCTGAGAACTTGTTAGCGAGGCAAAACCTTGGGATCCATCTCAGATCTACTGAATCAGAAACTTTTGGGGTAAGTCCCAATGAATCGTCCAAGTCAGTCTGATTGCAGCTAAAGTTTAGGAATCAGTGCTCTAAGGCCTTGCTACTCAGAATGTGGCCCCAAAACCAGTGACAAGGTATCATCATGGAGCTTGTGAGAAATGAGGACTCTCAGGCCTTTTTTGGACCCCAAAACCTGAGTCTGCATTTCAGCAGATTTCCCAGAGATTTGAGGGAATATCAATGTGAGAGAAGTGCCTGGCTCTGTTGGTTGAAAGTATTGCTGAATCCATAGTCTAATCCATAAGCTGTTAATCAGGTTCCCCTAAAGACCCGAGAATGGACTGGCACAACTCCAAATGGAGCATACGTATAGGGGTGGGTGAGCAGGGTTGGGATAAACTGTGAGTAGTCAGGCCCAGCCCAGTGCTTTGATGCTTTGCTTACTGGAGGCCAGAGCCCTTGTAGGCCTTTGGAAGAGATAGCATTTTCTGAAGGACAGGATGTAAAGGCTTTCTCCTTCCTTACCTAACTGATACTTCAACAGAGAAGGATTCTCATATCTGGGCTCAGTGGTAAAGAGTGCTGGGATCAATTAGCAAAGTCTGTCATGAATGAGGGCTGGTTTGGTGGTAGTACACATGGTATACTGATATCTGAGGGTTGAGGGGGCAGCAAGTGGAGAGTTTAAGCAGATCAGAACAATTAAGAAATTTGGCAAATACTTAATTGCAGATATATTTTTCTCTTTGCAAAGTTTATACACAAATTCTCCTATAGTCTTTGTTAGAACCTACTACCTAATATTGAAGGTTGCATTGTAGTTACATAGGCAAATATAACCTTTAAAAAGATAAAATAAATAAAGTAAAAGAATACAAACAGTAAACAAAGGGCATTGTTTTCCTCTTTCTGATAATTACTCTCAACAATTTCTAGGTGTCCTTCCAGATATTTTTATGTACAAGTACACACACACATACACCCCCCCCCCCCTGCACACACACACACACTTTACTTAACAATTTATTTGAAGTTTGGTTCACTGTAATTATCGTTTCCCACAGTAACAATATTATTTCAATGCACCATAATTTATCTAGCTAGACCTCTGTTAATGGACATTTTTATTATTTCTGATCTCTTTACTACTACAAATAATTCTACAGAGATTATATCCCTTGTATATGTCTTTGTACTCAATTGTGATCATTCAGTAGAATTAATGATCCAAGGTAATAGCCATTTTAAATTTAGATGATTAAAGCCCTGGCTGGTAGCACAGTGGATAAGGTGCTGGCCTGCAAACCCAAAGGTTGCTGGTTCGATTCCCCAGCCAGGGCACATAACCAGGTTGCAAGCCAGGTCTCCAGCCAGGTCCTTGGCTATTGTACAAAGAACTTCTTTCTTGAACTGTTTAAGAATAAGTTATGAACCTAATACTCCATAGCCTCTGAATGCTTTGATTATCATTTCCTTAAAGCAAGCACATGTGCCTATACAACCACAAGGCAAACTTCAGAATCAGGTGACTAACACTGGTACATTTCTACCATCAATCCCCAGGTCCTTGGCTGGAGGCAGGTGAAAGGCAACCATACATTGATGTTTTTCTCCCTCTGTGTCTCTCTCCCTTCCTATCTCTCTGGAAATAATAAATAAAATCTTTTTAAAAAATTTAGATGATTAAGGTCCAACTATCTTCCCAAAATGTAGATGGCAGTGTAAATGTGTCAATTTTCACTGCCATCTATGATATACCAACATGCAGTTTTAAGGATATTTTCATTTTTAAGTAATTACATCATCACAGGAAAGTTGCAAGTATGCTATTGTATGAAGAACTTCTTTCTTGAACTGTTTAAGAATAAGTTATGAACCCAATACTCCATAGCCTCTGAATGCTTTGATTATCATTTCCTTAAAGCAAGCACATGTGCCTATACAACCACAAGGCAAACTTCAGAATCAGGTGACTAACACTGGTACATTTCTACCGTCAATCCCCAGACATTTTCAACTTTCACCAATTGTCCCAGTAATCTTAGCTGACAGGTGCAGTCTGGAATTAACTGTTGCTTCTAGTGTCATGTCTCTTTAGTCTTTTCTTTGGAAGAGTCCTTCAGGTCTTCCTTGACTGAAAATTACAGACCAGCTATTTCATGGACTGTTCCCCATTTGGATTCCTCTGATGTTTCCTTTAAATAAGATTCAGATTATGCATCTTTGGCAGGGATATTAGATGAGATGAGTGATCTGGTTCTTTTCATTGCATCCTAGCAGGTAGCACATGATCTTTATTTGTCATGTTGCTGCTGATGTTCACTTTGATCACTCAACTAGGGTGAGGGCTACTTGGCTCCTTCTCTTTAAAGTGAATGTTTCTCTCTTTAAAGTTAATTGGTATTGTGTCAGGAGGAAATTTGAAACTATGAAAAAACACTGTTCCTCATCAGGTTTATAATATGTTCATTTATTGATATTTCTTATCAATAAGATAATGTTTTTCTATTTTGCCCAGTCACTTTTATTTCATTATAGCCATTCGTAATTTCAGTGCTCACATTGCCCTAATTTTGCCAATGGATATCTTATAAATTGATTTCTGTGTGCTTTTGATGTATCTCCCTCACTTTTTGAGTTTTCTTGATTTCAGGCATAAGACATTACCACCTCGCCTTGTACTTCTGCACTTCAGTCCTGAATTCAGCCACTTTTCCAGGGAGCCCTGAGTCCTTTTAGTTGAGAATGACATTTACACACACACACACATGCATGCATGCATGCATATATTTACATATATTTATATTTATTTCTATATCTATCTGTACTTATAAAAATGATGAATTCATAATGGTCCTTCCTTTTTCAATCCAACACCACAAGATTCAGTTTAATTTTTTCTCCTTCCATAATTTTAATTCTCCTTTCTAACAATAAGAATTTTGGACCCTATTATCCTAAATACTGTCATTTGTCCAAACCCCTTATATATAACCAATCTCTCATCTTGACTACCACTCCTCCCTCACACAAACACCCTCCAAATCCATTCAAGCTTTAAAGCCTTGTATTCAGCCACTCTCATGGGGCTGCCTCACCCCTCCACCCACAGTGGTGAAGTTCCTCCATAGTTTTCTCAGGTCAGCCATTGGTGCTGGGCCCTCATGGCTCTCTTGGGCTGTGACTCCTTATGCAGGGTTGTACTCCCCACCTAGACACCTTCAGACTGCCAGGCTCTAGTTCCTGCTCTGGGTCACTGTTCCTTGCTCTACTCTGAACCCTTGCACAGGCACCTACCTTACTCTGCCCCATTTAAAAGCTTTAGAACTTAAATACCCAAAAGGGGAAGGGAAAAGAAAGGAGGAAGAGAATGAGAGAGGCTAACTGACATGTTAATAGTTGATTGAACTCTTGAGTAAAATGACTCTTCATTCTTTCCTACCATTGAACTTGATAATCCACTATCATGAAGACTTTTCTGATTTAAGGGTTCTTGAAAGGTTTTCCTGAAAAGGAAGAGATGCAGGATGTTGAGTTCTAAAATTGAACAAGATTATATGTGAGGGCAGGTTCCTTAGACTGTGAATGGGACCCAAATTAGTTCTTGGAACTTTTTGTTTTAGCAAATTAGATAAGGAGACATAAAGATTGGATTAGACATGCAAGATATATATCAGGGGAAATGGCTGCAAGAGGAAATGGGACAGGAGAGACTGGAAGATCTGTCATACTGTGATGCAATCTGATCTTGAATAAAGGAGCAAGGGAAGGAAGGAAATGTGGGTGGAAGCTTTTCAGATTGCAGTGTGGTTCTAGGAAAAGTTTCACAAGGCTTCCAGGGAGTGTCATGCTACAGTTCTCCATAAGAAGAGTCCCCTTTCACTCAGGTGGGGGCTTGCCTCAGTATCTCTGCCATGTTCAATTGTTGGCTAAGGGAAGCTGTGGAAAGAGTGGTCTCAGCATGGACATAATGATAAATTTCAGAGTATGACAGCTAGGCTATGGATTAATTATGTTTTCTGGTATTAGAGATATGAGAGGAGCCTTCTTGAGGCTGCAGCATAAACTAAGGGGCAAGGTAAGGTAAGACTGAATCACATTCTGTTACCACATAGAGAGACCAGTGGTCAGAGAAATATAACCTGCCTCCATGAGCAGACACAGAAAAGGGAGGAAAGATTATCAAAAAGGAAGAAAGGTAAACTTTCTTGCTGGGTATCCAATGCAACTGGATTTGCATTGTCCCAGTAATGGCTAAATTAAGTGGAGATGCCTGCCTATGTATCCTTTTGACTGGAACATTGAAAACCAGCCACTTGCAAAGTGAAACTAGTCTTCTACAGGCCCACTGCATGAAGTACTTCCTACTCTTGACTCTTGGATCTTTGCTCTTACAATTTCATTCATACTTTAACTCCTTAAAATTGCCTGGGGCTCTCTCTCTTGGTTGGCAACACATTCACATTCCTTTACTGGCCTTGGCACCTCCATACCAGTGGGCTTTCAGCTTGGTATGCCTCCTTAGGCTCAATGGCTCCTGCAGCTGCATGTGGGAATTATTTCTTCTCCAACTTTTATCAGCAGGGCCCACTGGCTAAGCCAGGCCATTTACCTTCACTACCTAGTGTAACTGGCAAGTCAGGGAGAGTGAGGACAGTGTGCTGGTCAGGACACATGGGTCCTACAAGGCCACACTAATCCTAGGTCTCCTGGCTGAAGTTGACTGTTCTCTCCATCTTTTGACATTGCCCACATCCTTCCAATTACATTTCTAATATTAGTAAACAATATCAATCTTTAAATTGTATAGAAATTGTTCACCTTTTTATGTTTTACAATAATGCTAAGAAGTGTGTGATAGCAATGACATTTTATAAGTGAGAAAGTGCAACACCCAGAGAAGGTTAAGTAATATACCTAATATCACACACTAGACTAGACAGAAGCACAGCTGGGTTAATGCTCAGTCGAATGCTCTTTCCACAACAAGCTATTCTCCTATCTATTGTGCACTCCTCTGCCAATGGATTCTTTCTCAACTCTCCTGAGAGCCTGCCCCATTAATTCTGATTTCTTCCCCCAGCTTCTGCAACCTTATAAAATAACTTGCTCTACTGAATCATTGCTTTACCTACAAGATATAATTTTATTCTACTGCCTCTGATTTCATTATCTCTGTTTTGTCACTCGATCTCACTTTTTCTAGGGGTTCCAAAGGACTTTACAATGAATGATAAGAATGGAATTATAAGCACCAAAAAATAGAGAATAATTAAATGTCAGTCATGGCCATGATAGAGTGAATGGAATTTTGTATCTCACTATTCGGGGCTCTGACTATGATGATACTCATTAACTGTTTTTTATTCTAAGGCTGTAAGTTTGGCTGGGGATGCAGCTATACATGGTGTATTATGCTTACCTGGCCTCTCCCCTACCCAGGTGTTTCCCCCCTACCCATGTGATTCTCCTCTGTCAAAGATAAGCATCTTTGGGAGTGAGAATTTTTAAATGAGATTATTTATGCATCAAGGAATGAGTATTAATACCTAAAGTGTATTCATATGCTGATTGTTTTCTGGTGATGAGAATAAGAAATGTTATTTCTCTATTAAATTATAGAGGCCACTGAATTATACATGCCACACCAATGCACCAGCTCTGTTTCTCTCTATTCACAATAATGCCTGGAGTCTCATTTTCAAACTTGATACCTCTGGAAATTGACCTGAATGTTCTTTGTGTACATGGGCATTGGTGCTGAGGAAAAACAATGGTTGCTAAATGTGCATGTTGAGACTGCTCTGGTGTCTGCATTTTCTGCAGTTGCAAATACAGTGCATTCTCCATCCATCTGTTCTGGGGCCCTGAGCCTCTTAAAGGGACATGGTAAATGCAACCAGAATGAGCTGGATCTACAAAACTAGCCATAGTAACAGTACCTGAAGAAACCCTGGATATTTAGTATGAAGAGGCAAAGGCTAGAGTAGATAAGAGAGTAGTCTGTTCCCCAATACCTGAAGAAAACAATTCTGTCCAGGAGGCTGACTCTTACTCTCTATTGTCCCAGAACACAAATTAGAATGAAAAGATAGATTTCTGGTTCCACAAAATTTATAATATTTTATATTTTGTAGTGCATAATTACTTTCAGAAAGTCCTTTCAAAAACATATTCAGAAGCCCTTGCTAGCGGCTCAGTGAATAGGTGCTGGCCTGTGAACTCAAAGGTTGCTGGTTCAATTCCCAGTCAGGGCACATAACCAGGCTGCAAGCCAGGTCTCCAGCCAGGTCCTTAGCTGGAGGCAGGTGAAAGGCAACCATATACTGATGTTTAAAAAATAAAAATGTACCCTTGATTTCTTAAAAAAACAAACAAAAACATATTCAGACAGATAAAGTAGTTTTCTAAGCTCATATAAACTACTAAGCCATATGAAACCCAATCCCTTAAATAGGAATCTACTGGCTTACTCAAGTTTAATGATGTTGGTCTTCTACAATGAATTGGCTCATCTCCTGTGGTAATTAGTGAACTCATCAGACTTTGAATAGGATAATTTGAACTTCTCTACTATCATTTCCCTTTATCTTTTGGATAGTCAAATGTGGAAGGGTTGGTCAACCATAGAATGGCTGTCAGGGTAATAAGAAAATGGCTTTCTATACTCTTGTCTCCTCATTTCTCATGTCTCTCCTGTGAAGTTTTATCCCTCTTAGCTTTCTGAAACACCTCTTTCATACAGCCACTTTCTGGCTCTTTGCTTCTCCACATGGGACAAAATCTGTTTTGATTGACCACTAACACTTTAATGAACAACAGGTTAGCACACTACTTCTCAGAGCCTTTAGCTTTTTCAAAGAATTCACTGTAGAGAAAAATGCAAGGAATATGTCTGTAATAATTGAATTTCAGGAACCATGCACCTTACAACATAAAATATTCTTGGAAGGGTAAGAGAGATATGAAGACCCTCTCCAGTGACCCTGGAATCACAGCAATCAGGCCACCTTACACTCCACTTACTAATGCTCAGTCCTGCTAACAGCAGCTCTGCCTAAAGGTTAACCCCAGAGAAGGTCAAGAAAGCCCCACCTTTCTTGTCCCACCAGGTTCCATCATCCTTTCCTCTAAGATGATCCCAAACATGCCCAGTTATGCCTCCAGCTTTCTTGCAAAGCTTATGGGACTGCCCTAGCTGGAGTGTTGGTAGATGTGTTTCTGAATGTGTGACAAGGAGCCTGCAAAGAGAAATGTTTAAAGAGAATATTCATTAAAGTGGTCAAAGATGAAGGAACTTTGCAGGTGGATACTCTTCTATGACTTGAAGTCCCCATGTCTTGTAAGGAAAATGTACCCAAACCTGCTTACCTGGCCTCTGTTACTCGTGCTCTAGACATAGGACTCTTAACTCAAAGGAACTCAGAAGACATTCCATTTTCTCGCAGTCCCTGGTACAGACTTTAAAGAAATGATGGAAATTTTGAAAAGTATGCAGCAACAAGAAAATAGTTAATGGGACCACTAATAAGAAAGCAAACCTTGTACAGAAAATCTGTCTGCATTACTTTCCCTGTATCAATATTGCTCCAAAAGTCAATTTGTCACTGCAGAGCCAGAAGGCTCACCCCAGTCTTCTTTAATGTTTCACGCTAGGTTTGCCCAACAAGAGTAATAAAAATAATGACACCATTATTTCTCTTCTCTCTTTGTTTTCAGTGCTTCCCTTGCAGATTTGAATAATGAATTATATTCACATTATCTGTACTTTCTTGCTCTTGACTTCCTCTACTGGTTGAAAGTGAAGCTATTATCTGATTGTCAAAGACGGAGGAATCTTTCCTCCTGCAGTCAGTGATCCTGTGATGTAGAAACACTGTGGGGTGAAATTCTCAAGAGTACAATTTCAAACTATGTAAGAGAAAATTACCAGCCAGAGTGGAAATGGATATGGAACCTGGTGAATTATTAAATATTTCATTAGTAATCCTTTTTGAAACAAAAAATAAGCAGACAACAGAATTAGTTGTGAGTTGGGCATAAAAGGCTAATTAATGTTATTGTATTCGGCTGATTGACTTCAAGGCTATTGAATCATTATTGCATTGTCTGAATCTCTGCCTCATTCAGGCTAAAGAAGCCATTTCATTAGAAAGACTATGATCGTCTTCATTTTTTTTTCTCTTTTAAACTTCTGCTGCTTTTAAGAACACTTGTTCATGTGTCTGAACTTGGTTTCTTACAACCAAGTTCAGTTTCTTTCAACCAAGTTGAGTTTGCATCCTTGAAAGATCTTCAAGCACATTTAAGAAAATGTAAAGTTCACATGTAGCTTAACCAAAAAAATATTAAATTAAATTAAAGTGAACCATCCTGGGGACACCTGTACCCATGTCTGAAAGGCACTGCTGAGCTCATGCTGTCCATCCCTTTGTGCTAATAGGTGGCTGATTTGTCTACTCTTTGTCAACTTCTCCATCTTTATGATCTTCTTCTCCTGCCTCTTGCAAAAACCTAGCTCCATATTCCATTCCATAACTCACCATCTACAAACCAAAGCAAGGTAAATTTTTCTCTCTCATATAAGCTTATACAAAAACATATAACCTATCTGTGGTGAACTGATGCCATGTATCTGCTCTCAGTTCCAAAGGTACCATTTAGCAAGAATACATGTTTCTGATCAACTGAAGTATATAAAGAGAGATTTTTATGTCTGAGTCTGGGCTTGGTGCATAGTGATCAGTGGATATATAACATATCTATAAATTGGAAAAATGTTCTCTTCCTCTATGCCATTTCAGCTTCCCACTGAATTAGATTTCAGTGCTACTTGTCCCTTTGACCACATACCTAAATAGTCATACACAACAGAGCCAGGATGGACTCTTTTGGCAGAGCTGGCTATCAACAAAGATGTAAAGTAGACAAAATCCACCTCTATATCTTTCCATCTTTGCCTTTCTGTTCTTTCTTTTCCTAGCCTGCTTACCTGGGTTACACTCTGTTCTTCAATCAGTAACTAAGATGGACTCAAGGTGGTCTTTTATCAAGGTACCTTAAAATCCTATTCTATAGGGGTTCCTTAAAGAATGATAAAATGTTGATATATAAAGGAATATGTTTTAAAGGTACAATTCCAGGTACCCCAAAAGGCAATGAAGGCTTTCTAATTAATGTCTTAGTGATTGACCTTCTGTTGACTGCTTGGGAGGGTCAATAAAATAGGTAAAGTTCTTTTCCCCTGGATTCTAGAGACCAATTGGTCAACCACCACTTTTGGGGGCATCATGACCATTCTCACAAAGGCAGAAGCCAAATTAAAGAGTGAGTCTGGGCATGAAAATTACTGGAGGTTGGACTGTAAATGGTCTAGTTAGAACTTTATATGGGTTGCTTTGGTTTCTGCAGAGAATAAGGGGAGTAAAGAGACCCTAACAATTAAGACCCAACTAAGTTAAAATGAGTAATAGGCCCTGCATAATAAAATGATGTTATTTGGCTCTGTCAGTTTCACTTGACCCTAGTTCAGGTTCCCACACAGTGTGAACATAACCTAATTTTCTAAAAAAAGGAAAGAGAATTAGAAGAAAAAAGGAACTTGAAAGAGGTTTTTGCCCACGTTAGTGGGCATGGTGGCTTTAAATCAGGTGGAAATTTTTATTTTTTTATACTTTTAAAACTAGCAGCTTTATATTCTCTGAATAAACCCGTTGGAAAAGAAACTGTATTAATAATTAAGAAAGAAAATAACACTGGGTGGGTGAGTGGACTGGTTCTGCTTTCGTAGTAATATCAGTTTCCTAAAGACAGGGATGAGGGATATGGTTGGTGGTGGAACAGTTCCTTTAGTTTGATGGGTCAGCATTACAATGAGTTTGGGTGGGGAAAGGAATAACTGGTTTGGATTTGGTGTTTCCCCAGAGATGATAGGTAGCCCTGGCTCCCAAATGCAGTTTACCAATAACAACCATGTTGATATACTGAATATCAGGGCATTTCCGGGTGAGATAGATGTTTTATAGCAAGCCTCCTTGGAAACCTGCCTAGTCATAGACCTGTAGGTATGTGAACCCTGTAAGAGAGAGCCTGCTAAGAAGGCCACGGTTTGATATCTACATGGTCATTTTTTCTCATACGGCTACAGCTCTGTTTTACAGCCCAACATGAAGCTTTGTCTCTTACCAATGTGTGAGTCCTTTTGGCACCTGGATTGATGAGTTCAGTGAATGATGGAACTTCCACAAAGCTTCCACATACCTGGCAAGGCAGTAAATGCACTTGTTATACACCAGGTTTATACCTCTGGCCTGTTCTAGGTACCCAGTGCTTTGCAGGACATTCAAAGACAATGTAAGAATAGTCCCTGACTTTAAAGAGATTGCCATCTGATGGACATGACCAGAATAAAAACCAACAGGAAATGAAGTGAACTATGAGCTTTATGGAAGCACATGGGAGGGCCTCTATTGTATTTTTGGAAGCAGCTACAAGAGTCATTCTCAGCTTGGAAGAAGCAAAGGTTTAGTTCCTTTTGAAGAGCAAATTTTCGGGCCCCAAGCATGATTTATCTTGATGAGTCAGGATAGATAATAAGAGGCACAAAATCTTTGTTTTTTTCTGTTTGACTTGGGAATCTCCATCAGCTCCATGTAAATATAATTACTTCAAAACTGCAATACACATCCAAGAGCATGTGTGGTCTAGTAAATGCTGAGATCAGCTCTCTCAACTTCCATTTATTTGGAAAAGTTGAAAAATTACAATTTACATTGTCCAGAAGCCCTGGATACTAGGATTTTGGATACAGATCAGGTTCTGTTAATATAATGCCCTTGAGAGAAATTTGAAATACATAGGCAGTGGCCATCTTGGCTGCTGGCAGGGAAGGCTGGGCAGAGGTGTGAATGTGCAGTAGTCACAGCAGTGCCAGGGCAGTAAATCAGATGCAGTGGAGCAATAGAATACCAGCTTCCTGACCCCTGGACCACAGTCAGTGTGGTATGAACTTAGAATCAGTAGTTTAGTGGTGATTCCTGACATCTGCTCCTTCAGCCCTTCCAAGTATTTTGCAAACAACTACTTCATGTATTAAATCTCCTCTATCCAAAACACTTAGAGAGATTTCTGTTCCCTGCACTGAATCCTGACAGATGCATGATCAGCTTTCCCCTTGATCAAGATCTATGTCCTAAATCATTTGGCTTTATTCTGTCCTTTTGACTCTATCTTAGATTTCACTTCTCTGACCCTTGGTTTTCTTCATTGACAGTAACTCAAGTTAACCCATTGGACCCATTTATTTCTAGTCTCTTAGAGTGTTGTGTGTGTTGTTGATACCCCATTTCATACTCCCTGGCCCACTGAGTTCACTGGCAGCTCCCTTAGGGTTCTCAGCATGCTGATACCGGAGTTCAGGAGTAGCCCCAGGGTAAGGGAATTGACATTGCTAAGAAGCAACATCAATGTCATGTTGAAGTCAGTGGGCACATACATCCCTACCCTGTCTCCATCCTCCTGCAGGATGCTTGTAAGACTTCTGTTTCTCAGAGAGCCTTCAGCAAGATTGAGCACCTACCACCCATTATAGAAACCAGCTTTCTGGTTTTCTTCCCCTCTCTCTCTTACACTCTATAATTTCTTACTTGGGCTTCTTATAATCACCTGTTAGATGAACTGCCTGTACACAAGTTCTTCTCTTGAGGTATGCTTTTAGAGAGATCCAACTGAGATGAGGGTAAGCACAACAGTAATTCTGGCTTGTGTCTTAGGTGTTCCCCCTGCAGCTGACACAGGTCTGCCTGGGGCTCTCCCAGCTTTAGTCCTGGAACTCCCACATCCTAGGTGACCTGCTCAGTCCATAGCTGAAAAATTAGAATAGATATGCTATATTTTATGGCCCATCTCATACAATTTGATGGTCTACTGCTTAGATGGGGTTCTAGAAAAGTCTTAATAGCTTAGAAATCAAAATATAAATGCAAAAACTGTTTTAGCCATTGATTGTCTTTATAGTGAACTGCATTAAATTCCTGCCTTGATTTTGGTTTCCACCTCCAAGAGGCCACAGTGAGGAGAGCTGGTGGTTGGAATGTGGTGCCTACATTATATAGGTCCTGGGGACAACACCTGGCAGTATTGCCTGCATGGTAAGCTTGGCAGCAATGTTGCAGAACCTCATGACACTGCTGAAATCCATCTTCTGTTGCCTGATCCCAAAAAGGGACTTGTGAACTCCTGGTGTATATCCAACTCCATTCTAGCCATGGCAATATGTAGGCATGAAGGCACTGCTCCTGCTCAGGAGGACAAATCACACTCTCTCCAATCATCTCTAGGCTCAGGCAGCTCAGCCCAGGTATCTACTGAGCACTTAGTAAGTGTGGCTGCTCTGCTGAGTGTCCATGGTACAATTGGCCTAGTGGGAGGTCAATTTTTTTGAATATGGAAATTAATCAAATAATCTCACAGGTAATGCTTTAAACTTGTGATCAGTGCTGTAGAGGAAAATTTCAGGGAGCTCTGAGAATATAAAATGGGCACAGTACCCAGCCCTGTGGTTAGAGGAGTCTGTTCTAAGGAAGAGATGTTAAAGCTGGAATGAGAAAGAGGAAAAGATCACTAGTGAAGTTCTAGGGAGAGAAAGAGAGAAAGGAAGAATGTTCTGGGTCCTGAGAGGCCAGGGGTTTTCAGAAAGAGGACCTGAGTGAAGATTAGTGCAGCTCATGTAGAAGCAAAAGCAAGTGTTGAGTAAGCAAGTGGAGAGGTGGTGGAGCAAGATAGGTCCTTGGAGATTGTTTAGAACATTTGTCTGTGTCCTTAGAGCCATGGAGTAAAGGTCAAGTAACATAGAATACTGTTCACTGTACTGCTGATAAGGTGGCAGGCATTCAGAAAAGAAATATCAAGGAGGCCATGTAGGGCAGAGTGGAGACACATAACTGTCCTTAGAAAGGGGGTGAGCCGGGAAGTACATTGGCTTGTGAAACTGATTGAAACACATTTCATGGACAGACCAGTTCCAGCACATTCACAAAGGTGAACATTATATCTGAGGGTCTATTCCATAGATGGAGAGGTGTGGAGGGAGATGTGGACACTGGTCAGTCTCAATTTTTCCCTTCTTGCCTTTGGACAAGTCATTTCAACTCTCTAAATTTATTTGTATGGAGTAATATATGAGCACTTTGTTTAGTTCGGATAACCCTCTACCATCTGATCATCCTAAATGAGCACTTTGTGAACCATGGAACACATCACAATACAAGGTAACATTATAAATAGGATAAAGCAGAATCTGGTGCTGGGGCAACTCTGCTGACTTCCAGGCTGTGTCTGCCATCATGCTGCTCTTCTGAAAACCTGCCTCATAACTCCACCACGACTACTCACTCCTGGTCTGTATTAAGTTAGCCATAATCTAACTGGTGTCCATGGCAGGCCTGGTTCACCTTTCCCAACATGTGGCCAGTACTTCTCCAGAGCATCAACAAACCTCTCTTATTGTGCTGCCCACCGGCATGGGTCTTGCTTGCTATGTGAATCAGAGAATCAGCACATGTGGTCTCTTTGCTCCGTAACTGTGTGCCCTAGTTCCTCAGAATCTCTACGTTCATGAATCCAGTCGTCTCTATACCTTGCACTTGCCAGCATGTGGCCATGTTTGCTTGATTAAGGTTTCCACAAAGCACAATGCCAGCTTGGAATGCCTGTCTGTGCTGAGTGAAGCACATTTGAATTTCATAGGAGGCTGTCTCAAACCAGACTGGGACCCTGGGCTATAAAATTTATGAAGGCACACTCTGAATTAATCAGCAAATATATACTAATTCACACTGACCTTTTTTTAAGCTGAGGCCTTTTTATCACTCACTGTAGGTTTAACATTGGCCTACTGAGTGTTATTACAAAGGACTCAATGGTTGGCCATAATTATATAATGCAAATGACATTTGCTGTTTTGTTTGAGCTTATTCCCTCAGATGTTCCCTTCTTTTATCACACTCCTCACACATCTGTGTCCCCACAATGGCTCTGCAAGCTCCTCCTCTCCTGGTCCCCAAGTTGCTGGTGCTGTCTATCCTGACTGTCATACAGACATGGCCCGCTGTGAGGATATGGAAAGTGTGATGCATGCTTCTGACACAGGTTATGTTGACAGCTGGTCAGAACAGGTGTACACTGATTCTACCATCAAATGGCAACACACATTTGGCTTCTTCCCAACACACAGGCATGGAAAACCTGTTCTCTTCACATTTCTTTGGAGATTGATTGACTGTTCTTTGACACAGCACACTGTGACCGTTTGTACATTCCCTGGTCCTTTGCAGGCTCAGAAGTCTCAGAGAAGACCTCCATGTGGCACCATGAATTATGCATCTGCTTCTTCCGGATGGGAAAGAAGGAGGTGGAGGCTTTCCCCTACCTCCCGCCCCCCTCCAAGACCTGGAAGACATACTGCTACTTGGTTTTGGAGTTTAGACAGCAAGGAGATAGCTGCTGGAGAGAAGCAAGCAATGAATAGAGAGAAGAATATTTGGATTCTGAAATAGTTTAAAATGGGAGCACCATTCTTCAAGACAAAGTGTATCCTGTTACACATCCTCATAACTATAAAACAATGATGAAGAAAACCTCTTTAGTGCTTTAACTCAAGTTAAATTGCTCATACCTAGTAAGCAGTTAAGATTGTTGCCTCAGTAAATCATAAAATAAAATAAAATCCAATGACTAAATATCTTGGTTAATTTTTTAAATTTAATTTTATTGTTGTTTTATTACATCCTAATTTTTTTAAGTTCCTGATTAAGAAGTCAGTATTATGACCAAGTGAATGCTCCAATAGTTTCATGAGTGGGTGGCACCTGGGTTGAATCCCATGGGAGCTCTCACCCAGTCACAGACAAAGATTGCATTACAAAAAAAAAAAAAAAAGATAAGGTAAGAAAAACTAAATCTTATTGTTGAGCAGGAAAGGGGTCTGTGAGCATATCAAATACATGTGTGTGCCTAGGAATGAGCAAAGTCAAAACTGCTATGCTTGATTCTTCCATTTCCAGAAACATCTGGGTCCTCAGGACAGGGCAGACAGGGAGAAAGGGACCCAATGCCCACTGGTGTCCCACCTCCCACTTTCCACCTTTTTCAAGGGCACCCATGGCAGTTCCTGTATGTAGATACTTGCCCTACTGGACTTTCCTCTCTCTTTTTTCCTTGTATGCCAACCTTTATTTTCATTCCTTAATTCATTTATTTCTTTCTCTTTGGTGAGTGGAACAAAAGAGCTCCAAAACCAAGATGGCTGTAGCAGGGGGAACAGACGTGCAATTAAATGAGTGCTTTGTGAAACTGGATTTTAATCTCAAACTTCACCAAATCCTGAAACTCAAAGCACAAATCTGTGAGCTTATTTTGGGGTCTGTTTGGACAGCATCATACAAAAAATCTAATAGCAGTTTAGGGCTTTATGCTCAGAAACATCTATTGTTATCCTGAATTGATGATGCTATATTAGCAACCCACCAACTCATTTTATACAAAGTAGAAATCTAATAAACTCACCTTAAAAATAACTTTACTGACTGGCTTATTTCACTAAGCATAATACTCTCCAGTTCCATCCATGTTGTTGCAAAGGGTACAAGTTCCTTCTTTCTTTCTGCCATATAGAATTCCATTGTGTAAATGTACCAAAGTTTTTTGATCCAATCATCCACCGATGGGCACTTAGGCTGTATCATATGATCTCACCCATTACGGGACAATAATCAGCAAAACTAACAACAAGCAAAACAGAACCAAGTGTATGAATACAAGGAATAGGCCTGCAGTGGTCAGGGGGAAAGGGGTTGGGGGGAGCGGGGAGGCAGAGGCAAAGAAGGGGAGCAGCTTAGACAAGAACCTAGTATAAAGGAACCATGGACAACAGGTGGGATTGACTTTGGGGGGAAAGGGTGGGTGGGGAGGGGGACAGAGGGGAGCAAAAAAGGGATGGATGTAATACAACAACAATAAAATTAAAAAAAATAATAATAACTTTAATGCATTCAACTGCTAATGCCTCTGTAGCCTAATATATTTGTATACAGAAGAATTCTAAATCCAGTAGAGAATTCTGAGACAAGTTTATGCATTGCATGCTTCTCATAAAACCTTATTTGAACATTGGATTCTAGTTCACATTTTATTAGTAAAGATCTCAATTTTTACCCAGAAAGAGAAAGCAGAGGGGAGGAAAAGTACATTCCCACAAGTTCAATTCTGTGTCCAACTAACTTACAAGATGGACACAAAATGGACAAAACTATCACTGCCCTAAAGACAATTACAAAAAAATACTTAATTAGGATGCAATACTGGTTATTTTAAGCCATACAAAAGAGTTCTGTACATAATAGAGTGGCTGTTTCATGCAGCTCATATGATAAAATTCTCACCAGTCTTAAAATGACAGATGTAATATTACCTTTAATAAGTGTCTACCGATGCATGCAAATTGAATTAGATAGTGGGAGTACAAATTTGTCCGATAATTAAGATAAAATTTCATGTCAGCTTAAACTCTGGTGTGTATTAGTAACTCTGTATATTTTCCTCTATTCTCTACCAATTACTTTTTAGTGTGGCTTCTTGATCACCAGAATAGTCAAGTTAAGGAGGAAAACATGGCCCCCCAAAAGTATTCTAAATGGGATCAAATCATGTTCCTGATTACTACTCAGCTTATATTAAGTTTAAAATATTAAGCACAATTCAAATAACTTTGAATAAATTCAACTATGTATTAATTTAGTGTTTCTGAGGTCTCATGAGGTGTTACTATGCCCTTAAAGTTAATGCTGAGCTAATGTTATGTAGGAGAAATATGCACATGGAATTTAGTTAATATCTCATTGATTTAGGAAATCCAAGTTTTGAATGGATTCTGCAGTGCTTTGTTTTAATGCTGCAAATAAACTGGGTGTTCCATGCAATAGTTTGCTTAGGGAAAAATCTCAGAAGGTTAGTAGAAAGCATACATGTAGACCCACATACACACATACATCCTACATCCTTTGTGTGCACACATGCAAAATGTTGTGCCTACATACACGGAGCTTAAAGAGTAAGTGCTCTGCATGGTATTCAGCTCCACTATAATATTCTCCACTGTTGTGATTGTAGTCCCTTGAGGAAGGCAAATTTCCCAAGCATTATTAAAAGTGGGATTAGCCAATCTAATACCAAAGATTTGGGAACCAGCCAAAAGGAGTCATAAGCAGGAGGGCAAGACAAAGAAGACTCATGGGGGCCCCAAATCACCAGGTTTACAAGATCACTGGTTTTGCAACCCTAAGCTTGTGCCTGCTGCATATGATTGACAACACCTGACAGGAGACTGTCATTTGACTGAACAATGAATGCCCCTAAATGCAGGTGTCAGTGAGGTCTGTCATACTGTCCATCTACGAAAGGGAACTCTGGGAGAGGATATTTCCTGCCGGCCTGCTGCACTGGGGAGGGCACTGCTTTCTAATTCAATGCTCACAGAAATCCTCTGAGGCTTCCTCTAAAATGATCACTTCTGCCTTTCTGGTGCAAAGGGGTTAAACAGCCTGTTCAATGTCAGAAGGTAAGCGGCAGGGCCAGGATCTAGATGTCATCCCCGCTTTCACTTCAAAGACAACTCTTCAAGAAAGTATATCAATTCAAGCTTTGTTCTGCCTTTTATTAGTCATCTCCATTGCCAAGCCAAGATCCATCTTCAAGGGTCTGAGACATTAGACAGTGTGGCAAACTGCCCATTTAGGTTCCTACTCAGTTATTACCATGAAGAATGTGAATTTGCCAACCTGCACCAGTAATCTTTCTGATTTTTCTAGGCATTTGGATCTGTAATCCCTATACACACATGGCCATCTTTCCTTCCTCTGCCCTGAAATATATTTTGATGTTTTATGCTAGTTAGATATTATTTATATCACTCTTTAACAATTTAAAGAGTGCACATGTTCCCACTGCAACCTGCCCTCTCCTAAAGCTCATTCTTATAGCTCTTATACTAGTTTTTCAGGATAGAAACAAAATTTTCCTCAAAGGATATTTTTAGAACACCCCTGTGGGCAGTGAATGGTAGTTGCTCATCCTCAATATACATTCTCTCCTTTTCTTTAGTCAAAAAGTCTTGATTTTTAATTGGTCAGATATATACTGAGTCAAAAGACTACATTTCTGAATCTCTCTGGCATCTTAACATAGCCACATTATTACATTTTGGTCAATCAGAGGTATTGTGTGGCACTTTTTTGATGTCTCCCTAGAGGCAATGGAGGTCTTTATTTGGCCCCTCTTTCTATTGGAAAGAGTCAACAGAAGCACTTGTAGGCTGGAGTACTTGCAGCCATTTAAGGTCATGAAGTGACTTTAAATTTTAAATTGCTTCCACTTTTGCTACTGGCACCTAATTTTAGTGAACCAGTTTTTGTTTTACTGAGAACTAGAGAAGCTGAGAGTTTTTTAAGTAAAATATCTACCTGTAGGTCATGGGATTATTAAGATGGTAAAGATTTAAGAGGCCAAAGAGCTAAAGTGGGAAGAAGGCTGTACCTTCCTCCATCAGTTAGGTCCAAAGACAAAGATACCAGGGTTCTAAAGCCTTTCGGAACCTCTGCCATCCCTAGCTATCTCTGATCTTGCTGCTGGGTTCTTACCTCGATCAAGTATGGGGAACACAAAGGTGCCATCTTTAAGCAGGATGACCTGTACTCAGAAAGGTTATGGGAGCCAAAGTTGTTCTTCGTAAACTTACCACTACCCACACAGAGATCATGATGCTCACTGAGGAATCCTCTCTTCTATCTTCTGCCAAGTTCACCCCATACATCTGGGAAAGCACATGATCATGAAATTCTTAGAAGAGGAAGCCAAATGAGCCCCAGATTCATTGCCTCTTTCCCCACTAAGTGTTTGTTAATTTCACTGTAGTGATTTAGAGGCTGAAAAACAGTAGAGTTTTGCCTGAAATACTGAGAGCTAAAGAGGGCTTTTAGCAGTCTTCCAAAGCAGGAAACATGGCCAAACATTGAAATTCAAACCTATCAAGCAGGAGAGGTCATGACAAATACTCTAGGCTTCACTTGAGACCCCCATAATGCTCTATGCTACAAGTGGTGCTGAAATAAGTTTAGTCTTTATAAAAATGGAAGTGCACTTTCAAATCAACTCGGTCCTAATTAAAATAAGATAAACTATCCCTATACTACCACTTGCCAGAAAAAAAAGCTAAAATTATAGAACTAAAATTAATTCTATAATTTTCATCCATAATATGATAAAAATAAAAGTTTACTAAGCACACTAGAAGACAAGGGTTATATGACTAAAATCAAGGAAAAATACAGTCAATAGAAATAGCCCACAAATGAAACTGATATTGAGTTAGGCAAACAAAATTAAGTAAATGTATTAAATATGTTAAAATAATTAAATAATCAGATGGAAATTTCAGCAGAAAACTAAAAAATATAAATAAGTATTAAATGAAAATTCTGGAATTGAAAAATAAAATCACTGAAATTAAGAACTCCACAGAAGGTTTTGATAGCAGATTAGACATAACTGTAAGAGAGTGGTAAACCAGAATACAGGTCAAGAGAAAATATTCAGATTGATAATACTGAGGAAAAATAGGAGGGAAAGTATAGAAAAGGGCATAAGAAACACATGGGGAATGATGGAAAATTGTCAAACATACAAATAGTTTCCATCCCAGAAAGAGCAGGGAGAATGAAACAGAAGAGCTATCTGAAAAGATAATGTCTGAGAATGGAGGCCATGTAGGATAGCAGAGAAAGATGAGGGACTTCCAGTGTCTTTGGTGACACTATAATACCATCAAAGTTCCAGATTTCTTTTTCATAATCAGTAAATAATTTCTATTTTGATTTAACCTCTATTTCAAGGCCTTCTTACTAATAAGTCAAATCTTAACTGAAATAGTCTTCTTTTTAAATAAAGATATATTGGTGTTAATGCTCATGTAAATGTGTCCTCCTATATTTTATATTTTTTTAATGTAAAAGATTTTCACAGGAAGAAAGACAACTCTTATTCTGTAGGACTCTGAATGCAGGAAGTTTGTAAGTAAGAGTTGGAAAATATTTCTGTTCAATATTTCTTTCTTTCTTCCTTTCTTGAATTTTATGAGTTTACAGTATCTGAGCCAAACTGATGATGCATTTGAGATACAAGATCTCAAGTGTTTCAAAGAATAAACAGTTAGCAGCTTTTTTTATACACTTGAAATTAAGGAGGGAATTTAAGGAAGATTACATGAAAGTGGAAAGAAGCAAGGTGGGGATTTGATTACAGAATAGTTAACAAGATTATGTGCTCTCTTGAGAGTTAATACCCTCCTTGAGGAGTATTACTTATGGTATTTAAAAGGTATTAACCTAGATCCACAAGCAGATTGGACAGGGCTAGATTAAAATTTTTTACTAAAGGCTTCTGGCCAAGATGGAGGCATAGGTAGACATGCTTTACCCACTTGCACAACCATAAGAATTACAACTACCTCAAAAATAAAACAAAGAAACAAACAAAAAATAATCAGAACTGCCAGAAAATTGATCTTTATGGAAGTCTAACAACCAAAGATTTAAAGAAGAAATATTCATCCAGATGGGTGGGAGAGGTGGAGATAGGGAGTTGAGGTAGAGAAAACATGATGTGGCAGAGGCCAGGCGGTGGCAGTGCAGGCAAGACAGAGGCTACCACTGATGGAACAAGCAGTCCCACATTATGAAAGCTGGGAGGGACACCTGGGGAATGATCCCAGCCTCAGACTCCAGTGTTGGGAAAATAAAACCCCAAAGTTTCTGGCTGTGAAAACCAGTGGGGGTTGGAGTGATGGAAGAAACTGCCTGACTCTCAGGAGAGTTTATTTAAAGGGTCCCCATGGTCCTAGAACATATGTAAACCCACCTATCCTAGGAACAATTACCAGGGCAATAGCTAGAGTGGTGACTGGAAAAGGCATAAATGCTGTGCAAGTGGCATTGTTCCCTTTCTGACCTCTCCCTGAAATACAGTACCATGAAGTGGTGAAAACAGGTTGCCCAGAACTAATACTTAAATCTCTGCCTCTTACAATGTAACAGGTACAGCAGCTCTACCTAATGCAGGGTGCACACAATCAATTGGCAAGAACTTTGCATCTCCTTATTTCATGTGCTTTGTATTAATTTTGAAAAAAAAAGTTATGATTAAGGTTATGATTTAACATGGTTGTTTCAGATATAAAGTATTCTGAGAGCAACCGTCATGTCAAAGGAATATGATGTTAGAGCAACCATAATTTCTGGACTGTGTACAGAGCAAACTGCAAAGGAAATTGCAGACTGTGAAGGAAATTGAAGACTTCAATAACATCCCTTTACATACAGTTTACAAAATGAAGGAGATGTATGATACTGATCCTGATGTTGCCACACCAACAAGGAAAATGCATAAGGTATGCAAGGATTGCACAAGTCCAGGTATTGTACATAGAATCCAGGAAATCATCAATGAAGATCCAGAAGTTTCCCTTGATGTTCTGAGAGGAATAGTTGAACTGTGGATGAGCAAGTTGCAAATGGACGTCATTTTATCTTCCAACAAGATGCTGCACCAGCACATAATGCCAAAAAGGTGCAAGAATTTCTCAGGATCATTGTCCTTGAATTCTGGTCAAAGGAAGTCTGGTCACCTAGTTCACCAGATGTAAATCCTTTAGACTATTATGTATGAAGCATTTGTGAGAGAGAAGTTAATAAACAACCTCATTCCAATAAAGAGGCTGTTAAAGTTAAGATTGAAAACATGATGATGTCCATGGATAAAGAAAAGTGAATTACAACAACAATAAAATTAAAAAAAAAAAAAAAAAAAAGGTAAAAAAAAAAAAAAAAAAAAAAAAAAAAAAAAAAAAAAAAAAAAAAAAAAGGTAAAAAAAAAAAAAAAAAAGAAAAAGAAAAGTGAATTAAAGCGTGCTCAAGATTCCAAAGATGAATTGAGTTTATTGCAGCAAATGGAGACTTTTTTAACAATTAAAAAAATAATGACTATGTTTATGTATTTACATATAAGAATAAATTTATTTTAAAATAAATTTTAAATTTAAATCTGTGGTATGTTGTTTATTCTACTAAAATTTTGTCATTTGGTTGTGCACACCCTGTACATAGGGGCAAACACAGAAAGGCCGTCAAGTTGAGGAAACTGAGAAGTATGGACCAAAAGAGGGAGCAGATCAATGCTCCAGAGGAAGAATTAAATAAGAAGATAGCCAACCTATCAGGTCCAGAATAGGAGGTATTGGTGATTATGGTGCTCAGGGAAATGACTGTGTATTGCAAAAACGTAAGGGAAGAAGTGAAATAAAGAGTAATCCACATAGAACCAATAGTGAAGGGAAGGAAGCTGAGTATAAATCAATGTATTGGAACATAAGGAAGAAATAAACAGTCAAGTAGTACAGAATGAAGAAACAAGAATTGAAAAAAATGGGAAGAGGCTTGGGAATCTCTGGGACAACTTTAGACATACCAATATCAGAATCATAAGGGTTCCAGAAAGAGAAAAGGAAGAGCAAGACATTGAAGACTTATTTGAAAAAATAATGAAATAAAACTTCCCTAATTTTGCAAAAGAAATAGACATACAAGCTCAGGAAGCACAGAGAGTCCCAAACAAGTTGGACCCAAAGAGAACCACACCAAGGCACATCAGAATTAAAATGCCAAAGGCTAAAGATTAAAAGAGAATCTTAAAAGCAGAAAAAGAAGAGAGTTACCTACAAAGGAATTCCCATAAGACTATCAGCTGATTTCTCCAAAGAAAGTTTGCAGGCAAGAAAAGACTGATAAGTAATTTGAGTGATGAAAATCACTACCACAATTACTCTATCCAGCAAAGCTATCATTTAGGTCAGAAGGGCAGATAAATGCTTTCCAGACAAGGGAAAACTAAAGGAGCTCATCATCACCAAGCCATTATCATATGAAATGTTAAAGAGACTTGTTTAAGAAAAAGAAACTCAAGACTATGAATAGTAAAATGACAACAAACTCACAACTATCAACAAATGAATCTAAAAACCAAAAACAGAAACAAACTAAGCAAACAACTAGAACAGGAACAGAACCATAGATATGGAGATCATATGGAAGGTTAGCAGGAAGGGAGAAAGGGAGAATGTGAGAAAATATACAGGGGTTAAGAAGCATAACTGGTAGGTACAAAATAGACAGAGGTATGTCGAGAATAGTATAGGAAGGGGAGAAGTCAAAGAACTTACATGCATGACCCATAGACATGAACTAAGCAAGACAGATTGCTGGAGGGAAGGGAGATATTGGGCAGAGGTGGGCAAAGGGGTAAAAGGTTGGGACAACTGTAATAGCATAATCAATAAACTATACTTAAAAATCTTTCACTAAAGAAGTTATAAGACTGGGGCATGACTACCTATCATGGCCTGCCCAGTTAGGAATTTATGAGCAGATCATCCTATAAGGTTATTTTCCATAGAAACTCATCTTTTTTTCCCTTTTGGTAGTAAATCAATCCTAAGAATATATCAATGACCAACCTTTTGATCAGATAGTGTGATCTCACAGTGCTAGAAAGGCTCATTTCTAAAAAGTTTCAGTATCCACCTCATCTTGTTGACTATTGGGGATGAGGCAATACTGTAACCATGGGATATGGGCTAAGACCTAATTTTTCTCAAAAAGAAAAGGGCAGTTAAATGGAAGGCAATCAAGTCTTATGACCTTTCTTGAGAAAACCACCCTGGATCATTTTTAGCTAATGAACTATTATGATTTGAGTTTTACTTTTTGTCTCATTTTTCTGTATTTAGTATCTAGTGTAACATTGGCGTAAGCCATTAAGATTATTAACAGTTATACATTTTCAGTAATCATAAATAGCTGGATTATATAGAAAAGCTATCTACCTCTTATGTCAGCAGCTTCTTATCCTCGAGGAGTCTTTAATGTTCGAAGACAGAAGTAGAGGTCCATTTGTGGTTAGGTCTCATACAATAAGGTTGGAGAGTGTCTTCCATTTGCTATTCTTAAGTTCTATATTCTTTAATTAGGTACATATTTTTGAGCAACTACTACATCTGTATCAGGATTGTTCTAGATATTAGGAATGCAAAGTCTAATAAACTTAGTAGGGCAAGATTAGCAAAGACTAAATTAAGGATCACAAGGTCAATTACTGATGGGTACCTGATAGGTTAAGTCAGGTTCAAGTGAATGAATTACTAGGAAGTGCTGAGAACTGTGTGAACTGGGGAACAGAGACAACTCCTCAAGAGCACAGGCCTCTTTGCTCCCCTAATTGAAGGCAGCCCCAATGTTATCAGATCTTCTGGTTTTTACAAAGAAGCTGGAAATCCAGACATTTAGATGAAGAGTCCAAATGCATAAAACATTACTCAGGAAAGGCTGGATTGGACCCAAGGGTAGCTAATCCACAGGCACCCAATGTCCTAACCCTTAAAACCTGGGAATGTTACCTTATTTGGACAAAGAATCTTCAAAGATGTAAATAAGCTAAGGATCTCAGAATGAGATCATCTTGGATTACCCTGGTGAAGAGTACATTCAATGAGCAGTGTCTTTACAAGAAACAGTAGAGAAAAGTCCACGTGAAGACAGAGGCAGAGATTGGAATGACACAGCCTAAGAGGATGGACAATGCCAACATCCACAAGAAGCTGGAATAGACAAGGAAGGAATCCCTCTTATAGACCTGCAAGGGTTCACAGGCTGGCCAAAACCATGATCGCTGGTTCTGGCCTTCAGAACTGTGAGAATAAACTATTGTAAGCCCTTCAGCTATATGATGGTTGGTGGTGATTTGTTAGCGAAGTCCTAGGAAACGAATACATATAACTGCATGCTGGAGGTAAGTGACAGTATACCAGGAGCACAAGGGAGGGTCTCTAACTCTCTGGTGAGAGATTAGGGAAGAGAGGGTCAGGGAAGGATTTCTGAAAGAACTGACACCCAAGTGAAGAAGCAATTGTATGGAGTGGGAGGAGAGAGGAGGTTAAGCACATTCTAGCTGGAGATAATAATATGAATTGTGCAACAGTGAGGGTTATTTCATGAGGTAGTGAGATTCCTAACAAGCAAGTGTTTAATATATACATTCTACAATTGTTGGAGATTTTAAAAGGTAGTTTATATTCATGATAAGCATTGCATTCCCTACTGGATAATATTTGAAATGCTTTCTGAACTTGAGATTCTAATGATTCTTGTCTTCCCATCTTACTATATTCCCATGTGCTGCAGGGCTGACTGCCAATGGCAGTCTTGTAAGTTGCAATGATTACAGAACACCAGGACAATTTCAAGGGGCCAGATCCCTGTTGTCCCAGTCCCTCTCCCTGATGGCATAGGATGTTGCATCTGCCAGAAGGTAAATGACCAAATACCCTTAGACTGGGAATTCTACTCTATCTCTTGACCAGTAAAGCACAAACTGGTCTTCCTTCTTAAAGAGCATTGGGATGAGTTAAGAACCATAAAAATGGATGACAAGTAGATCTCATTTCAAACTAGAAATCTCAGGAACCAGAAATAAATTTTTTTCTGGTAAATTTGAAAAAAAATTAGTGGTAAATAAAGAGGAGAACATGACTAAAGCACATTCTAAGGGCTTTTTTGGACTAGACTCCTTGTTCAACTTGACAGAAATAACAAGTAGAGATGACAAATGACAGGGCATTAAGCCTTTGAGAGCTGTGCTTTTTCTCTCTGCTAGCATGGTTTCTTTCTCAGTCTGGGTTATGTATACTCTCAAGTTAGGCAAATGTGCCAAGGGAATTGCAAAGTCATAGAGTAAAACATGCCAAATCTGCCTAAACCAAGAGTTCCCAAGCATTTTGGTCTTAGAACTCTTTACATTACTTGTAATAATTATTGAGAATCCTAAAGAGTTTCCGTGCATGTGATGTATAGCTATCAATATTTACCCTATTAGAAATTAAAAAGCAGGAGCATATAAGCACAACTCTAGTACGCATTATAGCAATGACATCATGACATGTTACATAGCCTCTGGAAAACTCCAGTCTACACTCATGAGGAAATTAGAATGTATAACTCTGATAGCATATTAATATTTTAATGAAAAATATTCTTGACTTAAGTCTTGGGAACCCCTAGATCTCCCTAGACTAACTACACTTTAGGAATCACCATCCTTGACTTATAAGAGAGAAAATCTCATTAACAAAAGCATTTCAAATACATGGGAAAACAACAGATTATTGAATATATGACATAAGGATAGCTGGCTTTCCTTTTGGAAAAAAATAAAAATTAATTCTGACTTTATTTAAATAAAAATCTATGTATTAACATAAAACACAAATCTATGAAAGTTTATGATCAGTTAATCTAGATGAATATAGAGCTAACTATATTCTACAGTTTTGGGGTGAGTAAGCCTTGTAAATAAAAAGCCAACCTCAAAAATCATAAACGAAAAAAATGATGATTTGACCAGATGAAAGGTTACATTGCTGAGTGGTAGATGTCACTAAATATTTGCAACATACACAAGATGTGAAGGTTAATTTTTTAATATACAATAATGTTCTATAATAGAAAACAAAAATAAGTATCAATAGAAGGAGTGGAAATTTAAAAAAAGAAATAGTAACATACAATACATATAGAAAAAGTTAACTCATTCTGAAAATGATTTTCAATGCAATTTAAGACAATAATAATGTTGCATTTTGTATGTACCAAATTCTCAAAACACAGTTTTAATTGATAATATAATTCTGGTGAGAGTGTGGGAATAGGCCCTCTCATATTTTATTTGTGATAGTATAAGTTAGAATACTTTTTGCATATAAATTTGCTCTATTATCATTTTAAATATACATATCTTAAGAACCAGCAGTTTTTTATATAAAAATCTGTTCTACAGAAGTGACAATAAAATAATGAAGACATATACACAAATGATATTTTCTGCAGCATCATTTAAAGTAATGAAAAAAGACATAAAATTGGACACACTGTAAATGTCCATTACTAGGGGAATAAACATATTGCATGGTATTGATTTAACTGAAAATAACATAACATTGACAAGAAAGATACAAAACAGACCTATTATAGATGGTTAAATTTGAGTGCAATTTCTAGAGTGATGTTTATGGCACCATCCCCCAGCCCATGTTTTTCAAGAAGTATTTATAAAGTTATACCTGTAGAAGCTCAGGAAACAATTAAGAAAGATACATAGCAAACTGTCATCAGTTATTACCTTTAAGAAATGAGATGAAGACTAAAGGTGTGGAATTATGAAAAATTATTCTTTTCTGCATCCTTTCTTAGTATATTTTATGGCAAAATTAGAGTTAACTTTTAATAATAAAATTCAATATCTAAAAAGTAATTCCTTTGAGCTCTTTGCTGAGGATCACTCTCCTCTTCTGTGAGGGAAATCTGATGGGGAATAAATTGCCCTGTGCCTAGGAGCAGGCTGCTTCACCAAATGGCCAAAGGGTCAGAATTTGACCAAGTAGATAAGGACACATGTGAACCTGGGCTGATAGCCAATGTGGTGCAAGCAGAGTACCTTATCCCGTAAGTGCAAGCAACCCACGCCCCTTCTGAAGCTAGCTAGTTAGGTGGCCCCTAGACAGTTCTCCGTTTCCTGAACACATTCACTCTATTCATCCATCATTTCTTCATCCATTCACTTATTATTGACTCTGCTTGTGATGAACCAGGCATGGTACTAGGAGGGGTGACACAGAGATGAAAAGCAGAGCCCTGGCCCTCAAGGGAGCATCATGGAGGAGAAATCCATGTAAGTACATGTGTGCACTCCCTCACACATTTCAGAGATAGGCAGAAAACAGACCAGCATACAGTGAGCACCCAGAACAAGGCAGGCATTATTCTTATCATGCATTGGGTATACTATACTGTGACAGCTTCTAAGGCAAGGACTATTTTTGTTTCTTTGTCCTCTAGCATCTTTTAATACAGAACTAGGCAGTCAGGTGAGGAAGCTGCTGCATGGCAGCACGTGGCAGGAGGTAAGCATCCTGCTATATGCCCACTTTATGCATCTATCATCCAGATTCCATGATCCTCACAGAGCATTTCATATTTGAACTCTCTCATTCAGCTCATCCTAGGAAAGTACTTTTCTTCTTCCTTCTCCCCACTCTCTGCATCTGTCTTCAGGATTTCAGAGCTGGAAGGAGCTTAGGAGTTCCAATAGTCTAACACCCCATTTCCAATGGTGGGAATGGAGGCAGAGTATGGCCACAGCTTGGTCACACCCTCACAGTTCATCCTGGACAGACACAGGGACCAGAGGGGCAGCTGAAGAGAAGAGGGGTAAGCTATGCTCTCTGCCTCCACTTAGAACAGGGAGGGTGAGGGAGTGTAATTGTGCAGGCCAAGCTTAAAAGGCAGCAAAGTTGGGGGCGGGGCTTGTCATTTGTTCTAGAAGGAAGTTCTAAGGATGAGACTGAAACTATATAACTGAATAAAACAGTGAGTTAGGAGGGTACTGTGAGTCTTCAAAATCTCTAAGGAAATATTTTATTTCCTTTTCTTTTTTTAAAAAAGAAAATATTCTCTGCAGTTTTGGGTTGTCAGGAAAGCTTCCCCAAACCAAGGCTGTAGCTGGCTGGGAATATCCATGCTGCCATCTGTGTCTTCTCACCCAGAGATTACCTGCCAGGACTGCTTCCAAGTGGTAGTCAGAGGCAAAGGAGGTGCTAGGACAGCAACTGGTAGATAAGAGCTTGTCCTCAGGGAGGCCCAGGTGAGAAGTTCTAACCAGCTTTGTAGTTTGAATCAGTCACAGTATGTACTGGGCTTTGGTCTTTCAGTTTTTAAGGTGAGGGACTTGAACTGGTTGACCCAAGACCGCCTGCTTTGTAATCCATGAATCTGACAAGGTGAGTCAGAGTTTAAGGAGGTGAGGTTGGAGTCCCAGTGCACAACTCTCCACACCTCCTCCAACTCCACTGAGCCAGGTCTCTGAGAGGAAGCTTACTATACCAGAGGAAAACAACTGCTCTGAACCCACCCTTTTCTGTTCTCCCAAATCTTCTCCATAGGCAGACACTTCAGATCTCTTTTCCTCAAAGCATTTGCTGAGGATTAAGTCATCCATCATCAAGAGCTTCCTCTGTCCCATGGACTCTGAGCTGAGTCTGCACAAGATAACAGAGGCATGTTTGTTCACAGCCTAGCCATGGCATCCTCCCTTGAATGACTGCTTTCTGGGTAAATGGACCAGCCATCGTCCCTGCAACTGTCAAGTATTGAGCCCAAGAGTAGGCTCCAAGTGCCTGTATCCATCTGTTTCAGGCCACTTTGCTCCCAGGCTTTGAATCCCACTAGTCCCTGGGCTTCTGGGAAGCATATCCTGAGAAAAGAGGACATCCAGTGGAAGGCTCACAAGGTTATTTTGGTCAGGTTAGGGTGGCTTATGATTTTTAGGTATTGAACAAAAGGGGAATTAAAAGCCACCGAAACCCACAGAGAACAAGAACAGCTAGCTCCCTTTTGAAACAACCTAAGTGCCTATCAATGGATGAATGGAGTGAGAAAGTGTGATATATCATATTTTGCTTATAAAATACACTGAAACATTATGCACCCATAAAAAGAATGAAATCTTGCCATTTGCAACAACATGAAGGGATCTAGAGGATATTATGCTAAGTGAAATAAGGGAGACAGAGAAAGACAAATACAATATGATCTCATTTATATGTCGAACCTCCAAATAAATGAACAAAAAAATCTAGTTTATAGATACAGAGAACAAACTTGTGGTTACCAAAGGTGGGGGGCGGGGGGTGGTCAGGGGTAGGTGAAATGGGCAAGAAGGGTCAAAAAGTACAAAATTCTAGTTATAAAAATAAGTAAGTCCTGGGGATATAATGTACAGCATGATTTTAGTTAATAATACTATATTTCAGCCCTGACTTGGGTGGCTCAATGGGCTGGGAGTCTTCCAGCAAACCAGCTCAATTCCTTGTCAGGGTACATGCCTGGGTTGAGGGCCAGGTTTCCAGTTGGAGGTGTGAGAAAAGAAACTGATCAATGTTTCTCTCACTTACCTAAGTTTCTCTCCCTCTTTTTCTCCCTCCTATTTTCCCCTCTAAAAATAAATAAAATATTAAAAATAATAATACTATATTGCATATTTTAAAGTTGCTAGGAGAATAGAGCTTTAAAGTTCTTATCACAGAAAGAAATTGTAACTATGTATGGTCATAAATGTTGACCAGACTTATTGTGATTATTTTGCAATATAAAAAATCAAATGATTACATTGTATACCTGAAATTAATATAATGTTGAGTGTTAATTATACTTCAATTAAAAATTTATTTGAAAAGTAAATTAATTTTTTAAAATGAAAAATTGGTCTGTATCACTTCTCTAACTTAAGCTAAAGTTTCTTTTTAACAGAGACAGAATCTTAGCAGGAAATATTTAATACTAATGTTTGGTTTTATTATATAAACCTTTAGAGCTACCATATATTTATGGTAAATGAGACTGGTTTCCATTTAATAGCAACATACAAAGTTTAAGACCTTTATTTTAAATGAATTTACATAGGCTAAAAAGGAAGCTGAATTAAGTAAAGATTATTTCAGGTGGAGCTTGAAGGAGGCTGGAGTTTGGGAAAATCAAACACAGAGAAGATGGGAACTAGCCAAAGGCAATAATCCTTACCCACAGCCCTCCAAGTACCCATTTTATCTCAGCCCCCATTTCCTCTCTTCTGCTTTCCATTTCCTAAATTAATCTCCTAGCCATCAATATTTGTGTTGGGCTCTTGCCCTGTTTGGGTGGTCTCTGGTTCATCAATCCCATCTACCTTCTTCAAGATGAACTTCTTCATTCAGAGCCCCAGAATCATCTGGGAGTAAAGCTGGTGGAAAGAGACCCCCTCTACGACCAGATTTAGCCCCATAGATACTCCCTTACTCCTCCAGTCTCTTCACCAAGGCAAACCACCACTCTGAAAGAAGTTATTTTTGATGAAGCCAGCTTCTCAAAGTGTATGGCAGACCCATATAACTAACAGAGCAAGGATTCTCAAGTTAAAGATCATATGGGGTCAATTACCTCCCTCAGAGAAAAAAAATTAAGTTACATTTTATTGTTTATGCTATTACAATTATCCCAATTTCCCTCCTTTGTCTCTTCCACCCAGCCCCCACCTTCTACCACTCCCTCAGGCAATCTCCACATCATTGTCCATGTCCGTGGGACATGCATATGTATTCTTTGGCTACTATATACCCTATGCTATACTTTACATCCCCATGACTATTCTGTAACAACCAATTTGTAAGTCTTAATCCCTTCACTCTTTTGGCCCATCTCCATGACCCCCCTCTCATCTGACAACCATCAAAATGTTCTTTGTCTCGATTATTCTGTTTCTGTTCTGCTTATTCATTCATTTTGGGGTTTTTTAGATTCAATTGTTGATAGATATGTAGTTATTGCTATCTGATTGTTCATATTTTTAATCTTCGTTTCCTTGAAGTCCCTTTAACATTTCAAGTAATAATGGTTTAATTAGCTCTCTCTTGTATGGGAATTTTTTTTTTAAATTTTATTGTTGTTGTATTACATCCATCCCCTTTTTGCTCCCCTCTGTCCCCCTCCCTACCCACCCAGTCCCCCCAAAGTCAATCCCACCTGTTGTCCATGTCCATGGTTCCTTTATACTAGGTTCTTGTCTAAGCTGCTCCCCTTCTTTGCCTCTTTCTCCCCCCTGCCCCCAACCTCTTTCCCCCTGACCACTGAAGGCCTATTCCTTGTATTCATATACTTGGTTCTGTTTTGCTTGTTGTTAGTTTTGCTCATTATTGTCCCATAATGGGTGAAATCATATGATATTTGTCCTTCACTGACTGGTTTATTTCACTAAGCATAATACTCTCCGTGTTGTTGCAAAGGGTAAAAGTTCCTTCTTTCTTTCTGCTATATAGAATTCCATTGTGTAAATGTACCAAAGTTTTTTGATCCAATCATCCACTGATGGGCACTTAGGCTGATTCCAGCACTTGGCTATTGTAAATACTGCCGTTATGAACATAGGTGTGCAAAGGTTCTTATGAATTGGTGTTTCAGGATTCTTTGGGTGTAGTCCAAGTAGTGGAATTGCTGGATCAAAAGGCAGTTCAATTTTTAGTTTTTTAAGGAAACCCCATACTGTTTTCCACAGTGGCTTCATCAGCCTACATTCCCACCAACAGTGTATGAGGGTTCCCTTTGCCCCGCATCCTCGCCAACACCTGTTGTTTGTTGATTTGCTGATAATTGCCATTCTGACAGGTGTGAGGTGGTGTCTTAATGTAGTTTTAATTTGCATCTCTCTGATGACTAGCGATGCTGAGCATTCTTTCATATGCCTCTGGGCCCTTTGTATATCTTCCTCAGTGAGTTGTCTGTTCAGGTCCTTTGCCCATTTTTTAATTGGGCGTCTGTCTCCCTGGTGTTTAGTCGCATTAGTTCTTTCTATATTTTGGAGATCAGACCCTTGTCTGAGGTATCATTAGCAATTATGTTTTCCCATACAGTTGGTTCCCTTTGAATTTTGCTGATATTTTCTTTAGCTGAACAGAAACTTTTCAATTTGATATAGTCCCATTTGTTGATTTGTTCTTTGATTTCCTTTGCCCTTGGTGAAGTATCAGTAAACATTTTTGCATAGGATATCCAAAAGTTTCCTGCCTATATTTTTCTCCAGGACCTTTATGGTGGCACTATTTATGTTTAAATCCC
>PVIW01008201.1:35837-63744 GCA_004026585.1 Noctilio leporinus
TATGGTGTAAGTTGGTGGTCTAGTTTTATCTTTTTGCATGTTGCTGTCCAGTTCTCCCAACACCATTTGTTGAAGAGACTGTTTTTACTCCATTGGATGTTCCTTCCCCCTTGGTCAAATATTAGTTGACCATAGAGTCCTGGGTTAATTTCTGGGCTCTCTATTCTGTTCCATTGATCTATATGTCTATTCTTATGCCTGTACCAGGCTGTTTTGATGACAGTAGCCTTGTAGTATTGTTTGAAGTCCAGTATTGTGATTCCTCCTACCTTGTTCTTCTTTCTCAAGATTGTGGTGGCTATTCATGGGCGTTTTTGGCTCCATATAAATTTTTGAAGTATTTTTTCTATTTCTGTGAAGTCTGTCATTGGTATTTTAATTGGGATTGCATTGAATATGTAGGTTGCTTTGGGTAGTATGGACATTTGAATGATGTTAATTCTTCCCATCCACGAACATGGTATATGCTTCCATTTATTTGTGTCTTCTTTGATTTCTTTCTTCATTGTTCTGTAGTTTTGTGAGTACAGGTCTTTTACCTCCTTAGTTAAGTTGATTCCTAGGTACTTTTATTTTTTTTGTTGCTATGGTAAATGGGATTTGTTTTTTCGCTTCTGTTTCTGTTGTCTCATTATTAGTATACAAAAATGCTTTTGATTTCTGGATATTGACTTTATACCCAGCTATTTTGCTAAATTTGCTTATTAGGTTGAGTGAGTTTTTGGTGGAGCCCATTGGGTTTTGTATATACACTATCATATCATCTGCAAATAATGACAGTTTGACTTCCTCCTTTCCAATTTGGATACCTTTAATTCCTTTTTCTTCTCTGATGGCTATAGCTAGAACTTCCAAGACAATGTTGAATACAAGTGGAGAAAGTGGGCAGCCCTGTCTCGTTCCTGATCTTAGGGGGAAAGCTTTCAGTTTTTGTCCATTAAGCATGATGTTGCCTTCAGGTTTCTCATAGATGGCTTTTATGATGTTGAGGTATGCTCCCTCTATTCCCATTTTGCTGAGGGTTTTTATCATAAATGGTTGCTGTATTTTATCAAATGCTTTTTCAGCATCTATTGATATGATCATATGGTTTTTATCTTTCAATTTGTTGATGTGGTATATTACATTTATTGCTTTACGAATGTTGTACCATCCTTTCATCCCTGGGATGAAACCCACTTGATCATGGTGTATGATCTTTGTAATATACTGCTGAATCCGATTGGCCAATATTTTGTTGAGAATTTTAGCATCTATGTTCATTAGAGATATTGGCCTGTAGCTTTCTTTCTTAGTTGTATCTTGCCCTGGTTTTGGGATTAGAATAATATTGGCCTCATAGAAAGAATTTTGGAGTCTTCCCTCTTCCTGAATTTTTTGGTAGAGTTTGAGGAGGATAGGAGTTAGTTCTTCTTTAAAAGTTTGGTAAAATTCACCTGTGTAGCCATATGGACCAGGGCTTTTGTGCTTTGGGAGATTTTGGATGACTTCTTGAATTTCACTAGTTGTTATTGGCCTATTCAGGCTTTCTGCTTCTTCTGGGTTCAGTTTTGGTAGATTATACCTTTCCAGAAATGTGTCCATTTCATCCAGGTTGTCATACTTTTTGTCATAGAGTTGTTTGTAGTAATTTCTTACAATCTTTTGTATTTCTGAGGTATCAGTTGTGATTTCCCCTCTGTCAGTTCTGATTCTGTTTATTTGGGTCCTCTCTCTCTTTTTCTTGATGAGTCTGGATAAGGGCTTGTCAATTTTGTTTATTTTTTCAAAGAACCAGCTCCTGGTCCTGTCAATTCTTCAAATTGTAGTTTGAATCTCTGAGTTATTTAGTTCTGCTCTGATCTTGATGATTTCTTTCCTTCTACTTGCTCTGGGCTTTGTTTGTTGTTGCTCCTCTAGTCCTTGCAGCTTTGTGGTTAGATCGTTTTATAAACCTCTTGTAACCTTTTTTGGAAGGCCTGTATTGCTATAAATTTCCCCCTGAGAACTGCCTTTGCTGTATCCCATAGGTTTTGGGCTATTGTGTGTTCATTGTCATTTGTTTCCAGGAACTTTTTGATTTCATCTTTGATTTCATTGTTGACCCATTCATTGCTTAAAAGCATGTTATTCAGTCTCCATGAGTTAGAGAATTTTTGGGTTTTTCCCTTGAGATTGGTTTCTAGTTTCAAGCCATTGTGATATGAGAAGATACTTTGTATGATTTCCATTTTCCTGTATTTGTTGAGGCTTCTCTTGTGACATACCATGTGGTCTATCTTAGAGAATGATCCATGTGCATTGGAAAAGAATGTGTATTTTGCTTCTTTGGGGTAAAAGACTCTGTAGACATCAGTTAGGTCCATTTCCTCTAGAGTGTTGTTCAATGCCACAACATCTCTGGGGATTTTTTGTTTGGAAGATCTGTCCATTATTGACAGTGGGGTATTAAAATCTCCTACTATTAGTGTGTTGCTGTCTATGTCTTTCTTAAAGTCTTCCAAGATTTTCCTTATATATTTCAGAGCTCCTATGTTGGGTGCGTATATGTTTATTAGAGTTATTTCTTCTTGATGGATTGTTCCCTTAAGTATTATGAAATGTCCATCTTTGTCCGTTTTTATGTCTTTCATTGTAAAATCTATTTTATCTGAAATCAGTATTGCTACTCCAGCTTTTTTTCATGTCCAATTGCTTGAAAAATAATTTTCCATCCCTTCACTCTCAATCTGTGTCAATCTTTTGTTCTGAGGTGGGTCTCTTGAAGACAGCATATATGTGGGTCATGTTGTCTTATCCATTTGGCTACCCTATGTCTTTTGATTAGTGCATTTAATCCACTTACATTTAAGGTTATTATTGATTGATACCTATTCATTGCCATTTTCTCCCTTTGTTTCTGTATTCCTCTTTGGCTTTCTCTGTTTCTTCATTTTATTTGTTTACTTATTTTTATAGCAGACCCTTTAGCATTTCTTGCAATGCTGGTTTGGTAGAGATGTATTCTTTCAGTCTTTTTTTTTTTTGTCTGGGAAGCTCCTTATTTCTCCTTCTATCTTGAATGAGAGCCTTGCTGGGTAGAGTATTCTTGATTGTAGGCCTTTGTTTACCATTACTTGAAATACTTTTTGCCATTCCCTCCTGGCATGAATTGTTTCTGTTGAGTAATCATTTGATAGGCTTATTGGAGCCTCTTTGTATGTTATTTGTCTTTTCTCTCTTGATGCTTTTAGGATTCTCTCTTTGTCTTTGAAATTAGCCATTTTAATAATAATGTGCCTTGGTGTTGGTCTGTTTGGGTTGATCCTCATTGGGACCCTCTGTGCTTCCTGAACTGTTTTCACTCATCATGTTAGGGAAATTTTCTATCATGACTTTTTTGAACAGGTTTTCCATTCCTTGTGTCTCTTCTCCTTCTGGTATCCCTATGATACGAATGGTGTTACGTTTCATGTTGTCCTGCAGCTTTCTTAACCCCTCATCAGTCTTATTCAGCCGTTTTTTATTCTCTTGTACTGTCTTGGAGTATTTGTCTACATTATTCTCCACCTCACTGATCTGGTCTTCTGCTTCCTCTAGCCTACTGTTGATTCCTTCAAGTGTATTGTTCAATTCAGAAATTGTATTCTTCATTTCCTCCTGGCACTTATTGATAGTTTCTATGTCCTTTTTCATACTGTTGTAGTTCTCAGTAAGTTCCTTGTGACTTCCCTGGAGTTCTTTGTAATTTCCCTGGAGTTGTTTATAATTTCCCTGGAGTTCTTTGTAGTTATCCTGGAGTTGTTTACAGTTTTCTTTGATGTGGCTGAGCTCACTGAGCTTCTCTATCATCATCCTTTTGAATTCCTTATCTGATATTTCAGGTGACTCTGTTTCATTTTGTGTTCTTTCTGGGGATTCTTCCTTTCCTTTTGGTGATGGACAGATTCTTTTTTTCCCCATTTTGGGTGTCTGTTCTTGCTTGCTCTTTATTTATTTATTTATTTATTTTGGTTTTTTCCTTGGGTTAACCTGCTTTTCTTCCTTGCCTTAGTTGAGCACCCTTCTGTGATAGGAGATTTGTGGAGTTCAATGTTGCCGTCTCCCAGATTTTCTCCACTTGCTGTTCTTGGTGTGTCCTTTATTTGGGCTGTCTGGTTGTATTCTGGGCCTGTTCTGCTTTTAGCAGAAACAAGAACAAAAACAAAAACAAATAACAGAAAAGAGAAAACAAAACAAACAAACAAAAAAACAACAAAAAACTAAAAATAAAAAACCAAACCAAACCAAACCAAACAAAAAAAAAATGCAAAAGGAAAAAAGAAATAAAAATGATAATAATAATAAGAAGAAAGGGTTTAGATGGCTGTTCACCCTTAATAATCCCTGACTGGTCCAGATGGAGTCTGGACATGAGGGCTTGTAGCAGAGGGAAAAAAAAAAGAAATAAAAAAATGGACAAAGTCACAAGAGAAAGAAAAATCAATATTAATAAAGAAAAGGTTTAGGTGTCTGTTCACCCTTTATGGTCTCTGTTTAGTCCAGGTGGAGCCAGGACCAGTGGGTTTTATCAAGGAGAAAAGAAAGGAGAAAGAAAGAAAGAAAGAAAGAAAAAGGAGTGGGGGAGAAAGTCACAAGACAAAGAAAAATCAATATTAATAAAGAAAGGTTTTAGCTGTGTGTTCCCCCTTTATGATTTCTGATTGGTCCAGGTGGAGCCAGAACCTGTGGGCTTTACCAGGAAGAAAGGAAAAGAAAAATTAAAAAAAAAAAAAAGAGGAAGGAAGAAAATAATAAAGAAAGGGTTTAGAAAGGCTGGGGAAGTGAGGAATACTTAAATTGAGGACTGGGAATGCGTTATAGCCACAGAGTGAGTAGACTTTAATTGGAGAGTAGGGGGAGGGTCTTGGGTATTTAGGTGGATTGAGGTATGGGGGGGATTAAGAATATGTGAGAAGTAACATTCACAAAGGATATGTTGGGGATTAATAGTTCATATTGCTCTCAGTATAACTCAGGTGCTTGAGATTAGCAGCAATCCCTTTCCTGAGGCTGCCTCTTTATCTTGGTCGGGACTTTACAGTCTATAGCCTATATTCTAGCTGGTCTTAGCAAGTTGCAGGGCCTCTGATTGTCACAGTAGGGCTGATTCTGAGTGTCTGCCCCCAGGTAGGCGGGGCCTTCAGCAGCCTGGCTGGATTTTAGGGCTGCAGGTGTTCTGGAGCTCGCAGGGAGCCCCCTCCCACTCCTGGCGGAGGTTCCTGCCCTTGATCAGCACCCAGCACCCCTGCAGGGCAGCCAACAACTTAGCTGGACCCTGTGAGGACTGGCCCCGCCCCTGCAGTTCCTGGAGGAGGCCGCCCCTGTCCATCAACACTGTCCATGGTCTGCTTACACTGTCCCGCCCTTCTGGGGCGGTCACCACTCCTCCAAGCCAACCAGCTCTCCATGGAGTCCTTTATGTGGCCTCTGTGGTAAGCCCCTCCCAGGTGTGGGCGATGTGGCCTTTGTCTCTGGCAATGGCGGGTCAGTTGCCCCAGCTATTAGTTCCCGGGTCGCCGGCTCACCATTTGGAGTTTGCTCGAAGCCTGGGGGCCTGTGTGGTTGCTCAAAGCTGGGCCTCCACCCTAGCAGGGGCTTCTAGCTGCTATTTCCCTGGTGGCCCAGCAGCACTGTTTTCGGCCCTCTTGCCGCCCCTGCCGGTGCACTTCTCGCTCCCTTGTTCCAGCTTCCTGCAGGACTCTTCTCCTCCTCCTCTAGCCCCGCGCGAAGCCTCCTCTCCCTGTTGCTGGAGTGAGTCTCTCACACAGCCCCTCCCCTGCAAGAGTTCAATTCCGCATTCCCTACGGTGTTTGCCCTCACCACCCACACTTCACTGTTGAGACTTCCAGTAGCCAGGGAGCCTGGAGCTGGCCTCAGTCAAAAGCGCCCCTCTGGGCAGAGCCGCCCCTGCCCAGAGCTAACCTCAGCCCACTGGCCGGTCGGTCGGGAACGCCTCACCTACTGTCCTGCTGGCCTCCTCTGCCTCTGGGCTGTGCTCCCCTGTGTCCAGATGTTGCCTGCTCCAATTCCCAGGGTCCTGAAGATGTCTCACGCTCCCTAGCTTGTCCTCTAGCTGCTTTGGTACTGGAGAACACCATCAGCACTGCTCTCTACTCTGTTGCCATCTTCCCAATTTCTGTATGGGAAATTTTTTATGTCTTTTAATTCTAAATAATAGCTTTGCTGAGTAGAGTAATCATGGCTGTAAGTTCTTGCTTTTCATTGGTTTGAATATTTATTGCCAATCCTTTCTAGCCTGCAAAGCTTCTTTTGAGAAATCAATCAAATATCTTATGGGAGCTCCCTTGTAGATAACTAACTCTTTTCTCCTTTTCCCTTTCTGTTTTTAAGATTCTCTTTTTAGACTTCTAGCCAAGATGGAGGCATAGGTGGACATGCTGTGTATCCCCCACAACTAAGAATTAATTTATATCTACCTCAAAACTAAATAAAAGCAACAAGAATTTTCAGAAAATTGAACTACACAGAAGTGCAACAAATGAAGAAAAAAAAAGAAATATTAAGTCAGATAGGTAGAAGGGGGTGGAGCTGGGGCAAAGAGCAGTAGCAGCAGTGCTGAAGCTAAGGCCACAGTGAAAAGTGCAGTCATACATTTAAACCTGGGGAGCAATCCCAGCCCCAGACCATACCATGCAGCTCTTCATTCTGGTGCTGGAGAAAATAGAGCCACGTTGCTTCTGACTATGAAAACCAGTGGTTGTTGGATGGAGGAAGAAACTGCTGGTCTTAACAGGCAAGTGGTATTTTTTTCCTCTCAGGCCCCTATCCCACATACAGTGCCACAATATGGTGAAATGGTCTATGCAGCATTGACACATATCTAAGACTCCACCCCTTACCATGTAATAGGTGCCACAGCTCTACCTAAGACACAGACAAACATAAAAAGCTCTCAAGTTGAGGAGGCAGGAAAGTATGGCTCAAAAGAGGAAGCAGGTCAAGGTTTCAATGAGAGAACAGAGTGATGAGGAGATAACTAACCTAATAGATGTGGAATTTAAAACACAGGTGACAAAGATACTCACAGACTTGACATATATACTTAAGTACAGCAAATGCAGAAGGGAAGAAGTAAAGGCTATGATGAGTGAAACAAAGTAAAATCCACACAAAACCAATGAGGAAAGGAAGGGAACTGGGGTTCAAATCAATGATTTGGGCCATAAGGAAGAAGTGAATAGTCAACCAATAAAGAATGAGACAACAGGAATTAAAAGATATGAGGAGAGGCCTAAGAACCTCTGGGACAATTTTAAACATGCCAATACCTGAATCATAGGGGTGCCTGAGGAGAAGAGGAAGAGCAAGAAGTTGAAAACTAATATATAAAAAAAGATATTTTGGCAAAGGAAATAGACATACAAGTCTAGGAAGCAGAAAAAGTCCAAAACAAACTAGACACAAGAAGGACCATACCAAGACACATCATAATTAAAATGTTAAAGGTTAAAGATAAATACAGAAACTTTACTTTAAAGTTTTAAATTATTATTATTTTAATTTTATTTTATTGTTTTATTACATTCATCCCCATTTTCCTCCCCTCTGTTCCCTTCCCCACCCACCCGCTCGCCACAAAAGTCAATCCCACTTGTGATCCATGTCCCTGATTCTTCCATACTAGTTCCTTGACTAAACTGCTCCCCTTCTTTGCCTCCTCCTCCCCTCTTCCCCCTCCCCCTACTGCCCACTGAAGGTCTATTCCTTGTATTCATGTATCTGGTTCTGTTTTGCTTGTTTGTTTATTTTGTTCATTATTGTCCTGTAATGGGTGAGATCATATGGTATTTGTCTTTCACTAATTGTCTTATTTCACTAAGCATAATACTTTACAGTTCCATCCATGCTGTTGCAAAATTAAGGAGTTCTTTCCTTCTGCTGTGTAGTGTTCCATTGTGTAAATGTACCAAAGTTTTTTGATCCAATCATCCACTGATGGCCACTTAGGCTGTTTCCAGCACTTGGCTATTGTAAATAGCACTGCTATGAACATAGGAGTACATAGGTCCTTATGAATTGGTGTTTCAGGGTTCTTCAGGTATAGTCCTAGAAGTGGAATTGCTGGAACAAAAGGCAATTCCATTTTAAGTTTTTTAAGGAAACTCCATACTGTTTTCCATAGTGACTGCACTGGCCTGAATTCCCACCAACAGTACACTAAGGTTCCCTTTTCCCCACATCCTCGCCTACACTTGTTGTTTGTTTCTTTGGTGATGATTGCCATTCTGACAAGTGTGAGGTGGTATCTTACTGTGGTTTTAATTTGCATCTCTGATGACTAGTGATGTTGAGCATTCTTTCATATGCCTTTGGGCCCTTTGTAGGTCTCCCTCAGAGAATTGTCTGTTCAGGTCTTTTGCCCATTTTTTAATTGGGCTGTCTGTCTCCCCGGTGTTGAATCACATTAGTTCTTTATATATTTTGGATATTAAACCCTTGTCTGAGTATCATTGGCAAATATGTTTTCCCCTACAGTTGGTTCCCTTTGAATTTTGCTGGTGTTTTCTTTAGCTGAATAGTTTGATATAGTCCTATTTGTTTATTTGTTCTTTTATTTCCTTTGCCCTTAGAGAAGTATCAGTAAACATATTTCTGCGTAGGATATCTAAAATTTTATTGCCTATATTTTTCTCCAGGACCTTTGTGGGGCATTGCTTATGTTTAAATCCTTTATCCATCTTGAGTTTATTTTAGTGTATGGTGTAAGTTAGTGGTCTAGTTTTATTTATTTTTTGCATGTTGCTTTCCATTTCTCCCAACACCACTTGTTGAAGGTACTGCTCTACTCCATTTTATTTTCTTTCCCCCTTTGTCAAATATTAATTGACCATAGAGTCCTGGGCTTATTTCTGGGCTCTCTATTCTGTTCCATTGATCTATATGTCTATTCTTATGCCTGTACCAGATAGTTTTGATGATAGTAGCCTTGTAGTATAGTTTGATGTCCAGTGTTGTGATTCCTCCTACCTTATTCTTCTTTCTCAAGATTGCTGTGGCTATCTGTGGGTGTCTTTGGCTCCATATAAATTTTTGAAGTATTTTTTCTATCTCTGTGAAGTACATCATTGGTATTTTAATTGGTATTGCATTGAATCTATAGATTGCTTTGGGTAGTATGGACATTTTAATGATGTTAATTCTTCCCACCCATGAACATGGTATATGCTTCCATTTATTTGTATCTTCCTTAATTTCTTTCTTCAATGTTCTGTAGTTTTCTGAGTACAGGTCTTTTACCTCCTTGGTTAAGTTTATTCCTAAGTACTTTATTTTTCTTGTTGCTATGGTAAATGGGATTTGTTTTCTAGCTTCTATCTCTGTTTCATTATTGGTATACAAAAATGCTTTTGATTTCTGGATATTGACTTTATATCCAGTTATTTTGCTAAATTTGCTTATTAGGTTGAGTAGGTTTTTGGTGGAGTCTACTGGGTTTTGTATGTACACTATCATATCATCTGCAAATAATGAGTTTGACTTCCTTCTTTCCAATTTGAATATCTTTGATTCCTTTTTCTTCTCTGATGGCCATAGCTAGAACTTACAAAATGATGTTGAACAGAAGTGGAGAGAGTGGACTACCTTGTCTTGTTCCTGATCTTTAGGGGAAAGCTTTTAGTTTTTGCCTGTTGAGTATGATGTTGGCTTCAGGTTTCTCATATATGGCCTTTACAATATTGAGGTATGCTCCCTCTATTCCCACTTTGCTGAGCATTTTTATCATAAATGGTTGCTATACTTTATCAAGTGCTTTTTTTTTAAAGATTTTATTTATTATTCCAAATCACTGATTTGATTACTAGTGATTTCCTGTAAATTGTTCTTTATTTCTGTTAGTGTATGTTTTATTTCTTACTGGATCTTTTTTAAGCTGTTGAAGTTCTCAGGAAGTCCACTGAACATCATTATAACCAGTGTTTTTAATCCTACATCTATGAGATTGCTTGTGCCCACTTTAGTTCTTTTTCTGGACTTTTGTTCTCTTGTTTCATTTGGGCCATGTTTCTTTGTTTTCTCATTTTTGTCAGCCTCCCTGTGTTTGTTCCTATGTATTTGGTAGAGCTGCTACATTTCCCCATGTTAGTAGTGTAGCCTAATATAGTAGGTGTACTGTAGGGTTCAGTGGCATGGCCTCCCCTATTATCCAACTTGGATACACATGGTATACCCACTGTGTGGGCTGTGTACACCTTCCGCTTGTAGTTGAGCCTTGATTGCTATTGGCATGTCCAAGGTCAGCCACCACTTGTGTTTTGTCCAGGGCTGCTGGGCATAAACTTCAAAGTCATTTGCAGATGGCTGCTGGTTGTGCTGCATTTGGAGGTGCCCAGGTAAGGCCAAGCTGTGAAAATCAGCTGCTGCTAGTGCTGGGCCTGGGGCCACTTAGTGAAAAGTTTGGGGCTTGCAGAGGCCAGATGCTGTTTATTTGAGGGAATTTAGGAAAAGTATGAGCCACAGAAAGCCATTCGTATGGAGACAGTGTGGGTGGGCCTGAAAACTGCGTGTAGTTTCATGGAATCACCAGAGTGGGGCAAATAGTATGAGTTAGGTTGATGGGATCTCAAAGATGGTGCCTTCCTGCTAGCTCTGTGGAGGTGGGAGCTTTCAGAAGAGAAACAATGGCATTTGCCAGCATTTTTTTCTGAGCGAAAGGTGCCCTTCAACTCTCAGCCTGATTCCAGGCAATTTACTTTCTCCCCATATGTGCCTGGTACCCTAGGAACTCAGAGGGAGTGAGTCCAAGTAAGTCTATGCACAGGCCCTTTAGAAAGAGCTGCCTGGGACTCCAGAAGTTTCTGTCTTCCACAGCCTCAATCCCCATTGGTTTCTACATACAGAAATTATGAGGACTTAGCTTCCTTGGGCTGGAAGGTCTGGTGCATGGATGAGACTCCTTGCTCCCAAGATATCCCTCCTGATGTTTATCCAGTACATGTGATACAGTGTCAGCATGTCTCATGTCTCTGCCATTTCTACCAGTCATGATATGGTTTCTTCTTTAATTCCATAGTTGTAGGACTTCTAGTCAGCTCTGTTTCTGGTAGTTCCAAATGATTGTTATGTTCTAGTTAAGTTGTAATTTTGATGTGGTTGTGTGAGGAGGTGATTTGTGTTCACCTATGCTGCTATCTTGACTGGCAGTCCTCCTCCCTCAAAATCTGTATCAAAATGTTATGTGCATGTTTTGTGAAGATTCTTGGATGAACGTAAAAATAAAAACCTATCTAAAAAATGCAACAGTTGCTGATGCTTATGATCAGAGTTCTTGCATCTTCACCTGGACTATGTCTTGGGTTCATTCTTGCTGTAAACTTGAATTCTGATACCCCACCCTTCCTCTCCTGGGACACAACACCAGGTTTTATCTCTACTATTTTCATCTGTTCTGTTCAGACCATTTGTTATTAAAAATAACTACCCTGGCAGAAAGTTGACCAGAATAAATAAAGATGCTCAATTAATATTAGCTGAAGGAATGGATGAATTATATGTAAAGTTTCAGTCATTAAGTATTGCTTTATGCTTTTGCAGAATATAGGAAAGTCCAGTGATTATCTGGAATAGCAGGGCAGACTGACCAAGCCCAGTTAAGTCTTTTTATTTTTATTTCAGCTTGATCAAATAATTCCACAAGGAAACTATAAATTTGAAGGTTGAGCTTAAGCCTCCAAAGAAATCATTTCTTTATTACATTGCTAGTTAATATTTTCTTTCCATGTGCAGTTTGCCTACATAGCAAACTTATCATTTGCACTGCTTTTAAAGAAAGGAAAAGTTAATATAAGATACTCAAATTCATAACCATATTCAAATTGAAGTAAATTAAATTGAATATTCAGATAAAAGTCTACCAAAGCTTTAAATTATGTATGTATATGCATTTTCTCCTTATGCAAATCTGTGTATTTTCATCCTTCACAGCCTACTTTTTGTTCGAACAGACACTATGAGCATCTTTCCAATAAGTATGTACAATAAATATAAGTGGTCCTTGTACGTATTGGTTATTATTTTTGTTTATACTTTGATTTTTGTTTTCCTATTGGAGTAGCTAATTTTTAGCTTTTAGTCTTCTGTACAGGGTGGGGCAAAAGTAGGTTTACAGTTGTTTGAAAAATAATACAATTATTAATAAAAATAATCCAAGAATAGACTCTTTTACATATTCACAACTGTAAACCAACTTTTGCCCCATCATATATGTTTTTAGTTTCTGATTTGTTTTAAATTTTTTACCATACTTACATAATTAGTACATAATTAAATCTTTCACTTTTATTGTTTTACTGTTTCTCTTTCTGTTGTCATATGAGGACCCAAAAATGAAATTTATTTATAAAAAATTGTATATTTATTCTTACATGTTTAATCTTCAGTCACCTTCAACATACTCTCCATTTGATGCAAAACAGCAACTGAGACATTTTTCCCATTTCTCAAAACAATTTTTAAACTTGTCAATTTTGATGACTTTTAGTGCTTCTGATGCTTTTTATTTCACCTTTTCCACATTGGCAAAACATTTCCCATTTGAGGAATTATTTTACCCAGGAAACAAACAAATATAAGTCACTTGGGTTGGGTTCAGATGAATAGTGTGGGTGGGGCAAGGGGTTCAGTTTTGGTAAAAACACTGCTGAACACTCCAGGTAGTGTGGGCAAATGTGCTTATAAATCACCCAACATGAAATGGACAAACACATTAAAAGAGTCTTCACAAATTTCATAGAATCTAAATGTAAACTTTCACAACAATGCCAGCTGGTACACTATTACAGATGTGTTCCTAAGACACTTACCTAGTAGGGGAAGACTGTAATAAAAGGGGCCCGCTTTTCAGAAGATAATTCCTGTATTTTAGGTCCCCACTTATATTTAGGATGGCTTTCCCTCTCCCAAAATTATATGCATTTTTACCTGAAAGTTTTGTCATAACTTTTGTGGCTTCGTATTTTACCTTTATATTTTAAGTAAGTTAAGGTTTTATGAGGTATCATTTTAGTAATGTTAATTATCAAATAATTAATCTTTTCCCTATTATTTGAAAAAAATCTTATGTATTAATCTCTTGTATTTGTGCTTGTTTCTGGACTTTCTCATCCATTATTTTGCTTGTCTTTTCTGGTGCTCTTGTCACACTGTTTTGGCTACTATAGGTTTGTGGTGCATTTTAGAAAAAACTGGAACAAGGAGCCCTCTATCATGCCTACATTACAGAATATTTCTACATGTTTTTACTTGTTTATTCTTCCATATGAACTACAGAATCATTCTGTAAAGTTCACATATATCCACAGACATACACTATTAAAATTGGTGTGGGATTGCATTAAATTTGTGGGTTAATTCGAAGTAACTGCTATCTTAACAATATTGACTTTTTCCAACCAACAACCTGATAAGGCATATATTCATGTGTTTTTAAAACGTTTTTCAGCATCATTTCAGACCATGTTATTTAGGATGTCTCATGGAGTGTGAAAAACCTGCCAAGGATCTATAATCAGGAGCACTGAATTTACTTACTTACATGCCCAGATGAATTTCTTCAAATACACACTTGACATTCAGAAGTTGGAGGTACTGTACTTAAGTAGGAAGCTAACTTTATTGTTCACCCTAAAAAATGTAAGAGAACTGATCTTGCCAAATAATCCAGGAAAAGATACTTTTCTTTTAATTTAGGGTATCACAGTTATAAGAAAATAATGGTATTAATCCTTTCCTCTTTCCTCTCTCATGTACATGTCATTCACCCTTTAAAAAAGTCCTCTACAGTTGCATTAGGCAGCAATGAAGAAGGACAAAGGTGACAGCATTCCCAATGAGAATTCTCAGTAATTCTCTGACAAGCCTCCAGGTGCCTGCCTTGGATCCAAGACAAGGGTGTGCCATTATGCACTCTATAATGTCATGTAATGTGTCCCTGCAGCCACTGGAATGAGAAGAATTTATGATAAGGACATAGAACTTCACTGAAGAATTCTTGGTTTTGCTGAAGTCAACTGCGAGTTTCTTAAATTTCAGGGAGAGGATGAGGTGGCTGCTCTTTGAATTAACCTGCATGGTTGTTCAGGACTCTAAATGACTATTTAATTTTCAACCAGAAACAGGAGCCAGGCCGTACCCCCAATTGAGGGCATGCAGACAAAATGGCCAAGTGTGATCCTTAATTTGTCAATAATGATTTTAGGCCGTGACCCTTAATAGGACCCTGTCACTGCTGAGGTGATTTATGCCTCCTGTGATGACATCAGTACCAATAGTGCTGATAAAAGAACACTTATATTGGAGCAAACAGGATGATGAATGGAATCCGGGTCTCCTTAGTCATCTCATTACTGCCTCTCTTTCACTACTGAGCTAATGTAGCGAGTCATTGTGTGTCTGGGGAGCAGTTTGGAGGCTGAATTTAATAGTGAAAGTGTGGGAAATGTACTGTAGCCCTTGGTCTGTAGTGGCTGAGGCTACATTTTAAGTATGTGTGTACAAGAAGAGACAATTGTGCTGAAAATTGGGACACTCTGGGCCACCCAATATGGCATTATGTTCCCATTTCATTGGATGGTGGAGTTTTCTCCCTCCATGTTTTCAAAATGTGACTCTATCACACTGCTTTTTATCTTCACAACCTTGAAGGACTTCCTCTATAATAAGTCCATTCTTACTGCCTCTACCCATCACAGATATAGCTGGTACTCCATGCAGACAGAAACAGACATTCAGAGGTGCAAGAATAGTGCAAGGAGTCCCCTTCCATACATACAGGGTGCAGGCGCTAGAAGTCAGGAGAATATTCTCTTAGGGCTCCAGCATTGGCTAGCTGTGAGACCTTGGGCAAGTCACTTGGCCTCTCTGGACCTTACTAAATCCATTTTTGGAAAAGGTAGGTTCTAGGAGTATTTCCAAGTTCTCTTCCTGCTCCAAAACATAAGTTCTTTGAAAGGTGTATATTTTAACAGCAAGAACACAAACCATTAACCAAATCTTTCCCTGCAAATACCAATCTGGGTAATATCAGTGACATAACAAGGAGGGGGTATACCTCCCCATGGACTGTTCACAAGATGAATATGTCACCCATAATTTGGCCAGCCCTTGAGTGCAGTGATTCTGCGTTATGGAGGGGTAGTAGATGCAGTTTTATTAGTGCAAGTTTATTGCCCTCACCAGCTGTACTCTTTTCTCTATAAAAGGTAATTACTTCCAATAGTAACAAGCTAATTGATTGCTAATTAAATCAATTGGCACACTAACCGCTGTCAGAAAGTGACAGATTAGTGGGTCATGTGATGGCGTGTTAGTAATGAAAAGTGGACATGGTCTGAGGGTGATTGACACATGAGATGAAAAGCGATTTGGGATCTCCGAGGTGGTCAGAGAGAGGGCAGGGAGAACATGATTGATTCAATGGTGACTGTCAGAGAGGAAATGAGAATTGAATGGAATTCAGTGTCTGCCCAAACCCTCACCACATGACGTTCCCCGTTTTTTTCACATGTAAATAAGGAAGATGGAGACTTCTTGCAAATGAAATGCCAAAATAGAAAGGACAAAGGGGGATGGGTACTGAAAGTGAAAGTGTACCAGCCTTAAAGGAACAGAGTTTTTTCATTTATAAGCTTGCACAAAAATAAAAATAATAAATATTGTTTATAATTTGCCTACAAATATCAGCAACCTGGCTGCCCATGTGCTTATTATTTTTGAATGCCTTTTAGAAGGTGCTTATCTGCTGTCATCAGAGGAAAAAGGTGTTTATTTTCTGCATTTGCCTTATGAAGACAATGAATTAGAAATTTTGGGTACAAGAAAAATTCAAAATTACTCTGCTGCAATGTTATAAACTATGTTTCAAAGTAAGTGATGACTTACTTCTGCTCGCATTTTAATTGCCTATTCCCTTGCCAAAGCAGGCTCTGAGTTCTGAAGTCACTATTCAAGTTCTTAGCAGCACTTCTTGCATCACGGATGGAGTAAGAAACCACCCACATTGTGGTGTGGTCTGAGGTCAGTAGAGCGTCTCTATCTTTATACCCTAAGATATTTTCTTCGGCACTCCACTGAAGTCTGAAATTCTATCAGGAGCTTCTTATCACTTTGGGTTTTGAAGTCTCCTGAGTCCCCTCAGGAAGAAGGGAGAAGTACAGACCTGGTGGTGAATGGTGATGGTGAATCGAACTCTGCATTTACTTACCATGAGTCCTCAAGGAGCCACCTGACTTCTCTAAGCCTGTTTCCTGTCTCTGAAATGGGTAGAATATTACTCACTCCCCAGGGTTGTGGCAAATATAAGATATCTCAGGCAAAATACCCACAACATAAAGAGCTCATGAAAAATGGGAGTTAATCACATGGAAACTATCACTAGTTATACCAGAAATCTCAACATAGACCCTGGTAGAGACTGGTGTGGAAAAAAAGACCAGATTCTGGAGTCTGAAAGAGGAAGGTAAACAGGAATTCTGAAATTTACTCCCCTTTGGACAATTCAACTAATTTCTAACATCTCCAGTTTTATCATTTGTAAATGGAATACAAATGCCTATATCATTTTTATATCTGGAGCCATTTGAGGCTTAAATAACACAGATGCTAATTAGTTTCTTTTCCTACACATTAAGACTTTTAGCCCTAGCCAGGTGGCTCATTTAAAGTGTCTTCCTGTACACTACAAAAGGTTGTGGGTTTGATTCCTGGTTAAAGCACATACCAGAGCACATAACTGGGCTGTGGGTTTGATTCCCAGTTGGTGTGTGTACGGGAGACAACTGATTGAGGTTTCTCTCTCACATGTTGTTTCTCCCCTCCTCTCTTTCTAAAAATCAATAATAAAAAAATATTCTTAGGTATGGATTAAAAAATAAATTTAAAAAGACTTAAAATAGGCAAAATTGCTCCTATAGTTGGTTCTTTTTTTTTCTTTTTTAAGATTATTTTATTGATTATGCTGCTATAGTTGTCCCAAATTATTTTCTCTTTGCTCCCTTCCACCCAAGACCCTCATTTCCCCCCACAATCTCACCCCTTCTTAGTTTATGTCCATGGGATGTGCATACAAGTTCTCTGATTTCACCATTTCCTCTATTATTCTTAATTTCTATTTTGTAACCACTAATTATGTTCCCTAATCCCTGCACCATTTTCCTGTTTCACCCCCTTCATCCTCCTAGTGGATAACCTTCCCAATGATTCCCATACCCATGATTCTGGTCCTATTCTGGTTGTTTGCTTAGTTGTTTGTTTGTTTTATTAGGTTCTGTTGTTCATAGTTGTGTTTGTTGTCTTTCTGATGTTCATAATTTTCACCCTCTTTTTCTTAAATAAGTTTCTTCAACATTTCATATAATAATGGCTTGGTGATAATGAACTCTCTTAGCTTTACTTTGTCTGGGAAACATTTTATCTGCCCTTCCACTCTAAATGGTGGGTTTGCTAGATAGAGTAATTTTGGTTGTAGATCCTTGCTTTCCATCACTTTGAATACTTCTTACTAGTCCCTTCTTGCCTGGAAAGTTTCTTTTGAGAAGTCAGCTGATAGTCTTACAGGAACCCCTTTGTAGGTAACTCTCTTTTTCCCTCTTGTTGCTTTTAAGATGCTTTCTTTATCTTTAACTTTTGGGATTTTGATTATGATATGTCTTGGTGTGGTCCTTTATGGGTCTAGCTTGTTTGGGACACTCTTGTTTCCTGGACTTGTATGTCTATTTCCTTCACCAAATTTGGGAAGTTTTCTTTCATTATTTTTTCATATAAGCTTTCATTTTCTTGCTCTTCATATTTTTCTGACAACCCTATGATTCAGATGTTGGCACGCATAAAGTTGTCTCAGAGGTTCCTAAGCCTGTTCTTGTTTCTTTCAATTCTTGTTTCCTCTTTTTGTACTATTTAACTGTTTATTTCTTCCTTATGTTCCAAATAGTTGATTTGAACCCTGTTTTTCTTCTCTACACTATTGGTTTCATTTGTATTTTACTTTGTTTCACTTAGCCTAGTCTTCACTTCTTCCTTTCTGCATTTTCTGTACTTAAGCATATCTGTCGAGTCTGTGGCATCATTATCACCAGCATTTTAAACTATATACCTGTTATGCTGGCTATCTGTTCATCTATTAGGCTAATTATTTCTTCATTGCTTAGTTTTCCCATGAGGCCTTTGGTCTGTTCCATTTTTTGAGCCATAGTTCTCTATCTTCGCAATTTGACAGGCTTCTGTGTTTGCCTCCGTGTCTTAGGTAGGGCTATCACACCTATTACATTGTGAAGGGCAGAGCCTTAGGTATTTGTAACTATAGGTGACCCTTTTCACCACCTTGTGTCAGCTGTACATGGGGGAGGGGTCTGAAAGGGAACAATGTTGCTTATTCAGCATTTTCCCCTTTTCCAGGTATTTCTCCCACTTCCTGTATGGGACTGGCATCTCATTAGCTGTTGCCCTGTTCAAGGTTCCCAGAGAGGGTGGGTCTGTGGATGTTCTATGACCATAGGGGCCTCTAAATATACAGGCTGCTGAGAGACTGGCAGTTTCTTCCTCTGCCCCAACCCCCACAGGTTTTCATAGTCAGAAGCAATGTTGCTTTATTTTTCCTCCAGTGCTAGAACAATGAGCTGCATGGTCTGATCTGGCGCTGGGAAACACTCAACAGGTATCCTTACTGTAACTGTCCTTTCTGTTGTCCCACCACAGCTGCTATGCCACCAAACTGCTCACTGATAAACCATGTCATCTCTGTCCCAGCACCACCCCTCTTACCTGTCTGGATGCGAACTTCTTTATATCTTGTCTGTTGGACTTCATGAAGCTCAATTATTCTAGAATTTCTGGTTGTCTCTAGTTTTAAGGTAGATGTATGTTTTTGATTGTGGAAGGAGGGAGACACAGCAAATCTATCTATGCCTCCATCTTAGATCTCTGACCTGCAGTTGATTCTTAAAGGCTGTCGGCTGTTGTTTTGTGGTAAGCAAAGCATGGTTGCAATGAGTGCTGGAGACCTGGGACATCTCTGGCTCTTTTTATTCTCAGCAGATGCCTGAAACATGCATTTGGAATTCTCATAAATACTCTAGTTTTCTAGATTTCAGTATCCAGTGGTAGTGTATTGGTCTTATAATATATCAGTCCCATCACAGGATCTCAATGTGTCCCCATAGGGCCAGAGCCTCCTGATTCCATTTTGTTCCAAAAGTGACCCTCATAACCAGCTTTGCTGCTGACATGGAGTCCTCAGACAGAAGGCTGTTGAGAAACAGAGAGAGAAATATTCTGTGCTTCCTCCTGCAAGGGGTAATCTCTGTCATATTTGCAGCAAGCCTACAGCTCTCCTGGAAGCCATGTAAAACCAATCTTTTTGAGGTCAACTATTTCTCACATCATAGCTCTTCCTGAATATTCAAAAACCACCCTGAAACAACATTGTGTCCTCATTCCTCAGGAGCATTATGCACACATGTATACACTCATACACTCCCTGCTCTGGTCCTTCTCAGAAGAACCCTGCTCCTCCCACAAAGGAAAGTAGAGAGATATTTTGTCAGTCCACAGGCACTAGTCATGATGCTTAAAACTTTTCTGAGTGGCTCAAGGACTTTTAGAAGTAGACATGAATTCCTTCATTGCTCATGAGGGCTTAGCCTGGTGTTTTCAACCTTGTGTGCACATGGAAATCATCTGGGAAGTTTCCAAAAGAAAAAGGGCCTTGGTCCTACCCTTGAGATCCCAGTTTAAGCATCTGGGTGCAACATGGGCACTGGAATTTTTTTAAAAGCCTCCAGTGATTTTATGACAGACAAAGTACAGAATGATGGCTTGGTTATGATTTGATTAGACAGTGTGGGGCAAGAGAGCACACAGGGAAGGGTTTTCTGCCATACCAAGTGGTCTCCATCTGCTCTTGGGTTTTTGAAATGCTGCCATTTGGGGCCACCATCTTTTACACCAGTGTCAGGATTAGGCTGCAAATCAACCTGTGAGAGGGAAGTAGGTGATTTATTGTGGGTACCCTATGGACTCTTCTGGAGATCACGTTTCATGAAAATGAGAAACCAGCTTAGGCTATTGGTTAGCCACAGGAAAAAACAGGTAAGCAGGTGGGTAGAAGGTGCTGAAGAGCCTCCATGAAAGGCTGAGATCCAGGCATTAATGCAGGTCATGGGCCAATGTTTTGGGATGTGGGATGTTCTCACTTCCTCCCCCTTTTTTTCCCCCAAAGTCACAACACTCCCAGTTACCATGGACAGAGCATGCATCCTTTCTCATGGATCCCTCTCCCTTGCAGCATGTAGGCCCTTGTAGGAATGATTTTCTGGTGAGCTCCAGATATTCAGAAACGTGGGTGGTTCACATGTCAATAATTAAGGGTTATAGTAACTCCCGTAGGTGACTTATACTTGTAAAAAAGAGAGTTTTTAGCAAATTTCATCATTTTCTCAGGAAAGCATAAAGAGGTTTTCTGATTTGAGTTTATCATCCACCTTGACAAAAACAAGTCAAACAGCAGGGAGTGAATGATTTTCTCCCAGTCCAGGGTCACCAAGAAAGTCAACATCTTTTAACACTATCTGCTTATGTGACTGCAAAATCTGTCCCATCACCCAGGCTTCTGTTTCATCATAGAACCATTGTTTTTCAGACTTAATTATACTTCATAGCAGATGGAGCAAGCTAACTAATCAGAGGCTATGTGGTATAATGGTTAAAAGCACAGAATATGGAGCCACATTGCTGCAGTTTAAAGCCTATCTTGGCCATTGCCTAGCCATGGGACAGTAAACAAGCTACTTAAGCTCTCTGTGTATGTTTCTTCATCTGTAAAGTGGGGATTATTACATGTATACATTCCATAGGATTGTGGTGAGAATTAAATAAGCTAATGTATTCAAGACTGTAAACTATTATTATTATAACACAGAGAACATCAGACAGAGGCTACTTAGAGGGAGGATTCTAAATATAGAAGGCCTCTCCTTTTTTTTAAGTCATTAGAGGAGACTCCCCAGAAACTATTGGAAGAAAAAAATCCTTGCTTAAAAATAACAGTTCCTACTGTTGTTAAAAAATCTGAATGTGCCCTGGCTGGTGGCACAGCAGATAAGACACTGGCCTGTGAACCCAAAGGTCACTGGTTTCAATTCCCCAGCCAGGGCAACATAACCAGGTTGGAAGTCAGGTCTCCAGCCAGGTCTATGGCTGGAGGCAGGTGAAAAGCAACTACATGTTGATGTTTCTCTCCCTCTTTGCCTTTCTCCCTTCCCCTCTCTCTAAAAATAATAACTAAAATCTTAAAAAATAAAATAAAAAAATGTCTGAATGGCTGTTTTATATAATTATTTGTTATTTGGTTCAAGAAAGTAACCAATTTTAGCCTGGACCACATGGAATAAAAATATTACAAAGAAGGTAGCTAGACCAGCTTGACAAAAAAAAAAATTATAATATGTCCTAAGACAATTTTCCAATTACATGTGAATAAGGGCTCATCAATTACTGTAATGGTGAAGAGAACCATTGCAGTGATATGCCCTGCATTGTGCTATATGCTGTGCTTAATGCTTTTAACAGCCTACAAGTTCAGTGTTGTCAGACACATATCAGATAGAGGCTCCTACAGATTATCTAATTTGTCCCAAATCCCATGGTTAGAAAGTAACATAGGTGGGATTCAGTTTCAGGTCTAGGTAACTTGATTATCTATGTTATTAGAGAAATAATATCCCAAACCAACCTAAATATTATTTATAATTCATCACATGTCATTATGCTTATGATAGTCATAACCAACTTTATCAGTCTGAGTTTAGAGAAACAGAACCAGTAGGAGACATATGAGATTTTTTTGCAAGGAATTCGCTTACCTGATGAAGAGAGCTTATAAGTATGAAATTAACAGGGCAGGCCACCAGGAAGGGCAAGCTTGTTCTCTCAGAGATGAGCTGAAGTTACTATTCACAGGTGAAATTTCTTCTTCCTTAGGAAAATCTTAGTTCCCCTTTTAAGGTCTTTCAACTGATTAAATCATGCTGCATTCAAATTATCTGGGGTAATTTCCCTTACTTAAAGTCAACTGATAATGGACTTTAATTACACCTACAAAATATTTCCACAGCATTGCCTAATTAGTATTTGAATAGCTAGGAACTATAGCCTAGACAAATAGACATAAAAGTGATCATCACAGCCCATTCCTTGTCAGCTTGACATCTATACAGATCTTTTTAAACCTTATTCTCCAAAACAAAGGCAATAATAAAGTCATACTTACACCTAAAATAATAAAACTATGCTGCATATAACCAAAAACATGCTAACCTTTTTCTGAGAAGAGCATTCAAAGTCCTTGGTTAATGTTTAATATTTTAATTTGAGATCTTGTCCCTATGAACTAAATTATGTCATAGGCCTGAAAAGTTGACATAGCACTGAGGTAGGACAGTAAGGGTGTATTTTTGGACTTACCAGCTGAAAGCAAACTATATTGGTTGGTTTTTGCTAATAGGTTTTAAAAAAAGGTAATTGCCAGATGAATAGCTATATGCAAAGTGCCAGGGGATGGGTCAATCTGTTCCAATGATAAAGCTATATCTGGAATGGCAGTTGTTAATTGCAGTAACTGTCAGGTTAAGTTTATGGTAATTCATTGTCATTCTCCAATATCCATATGTTTTCTACATAAGCCAAATAGGAATGGTGAATGAGGATGTGCTGTAAGTAGCCATCTCTGCACCTTTTGAGTCTTTGATGGTGATGTTAATCTCCACAATTCTTCCAGGAATGCAATATTGCTTTACTACTTTTAGTAGGTAGAAGCACTTCTTCTAGTGGCTTCTACTAGGTTTTTTCAGTCATAAAAACCATAGGAAAGGGAACCAGTCTGGAGATCCTGTGGTTTAGTTCTGAGATTCCAAATATCTCTATTTTTGATAGGCACTCCAAATCTGGGGAAATAAGCACAGGATAGATTCAGGGACCTTATTGGCCCCACTATAAAATAGACCTGAGATAAATCACTGTTTATTGCCTGACCTTTATATAAGGCCCAATACTGACTAGTGAACTATAGTGACATTTTGGGCCTGCAGGAATTAGTGTTAGTCAAGGCTAGTGTCCTTCAGTCTCCAAAAGGCCTGATTATTTTCCTTTCCCCAGGCATATGGGGGTTCATCCTAGCATATGGCCATAGTTCCCTTTGGGGTAGGCTGTAAGAAAAGTTAGTATTACACATTTTTAGTAGTATACTTGGGTCCTTCCTCAAAGGAACCACATTCAAGGAGTTCTGGGTCTGTAAATTGACTTACAACTGAGAATTGATTGAAGTGTTGTCAGTCTCTGTTTTTTTTTTAATTCAAATTAGACTACATACAACTCTTCCACTTATACTAATTAAGTAAGAATTTTATAGACTGCCTACCTATTTCTTTTCTGGAAGAGTAAGACCAATATCACAGGTCTTTACAACTAACACTAATCTGATTACTACTTTGACTCTGTTATCTACTACATTAACCATGCCCACCTTGTCTTTAAACTTCACTGCATTTAAGCATCCCAATTCAATGGTGGCAATTCTCATTGCATTCCTGGCTTATAGAGAAGAGCAACCACAGAACTAGCTCTTTAAGGATGTTGGGGATCCCCTCACATAATTACTTCTTATAGTCTTGGTGAAAGGTGTATCCTGGAAGGTGGGCACTTCCAAAGATGTGAGTAGGTCTTTCATGATAAAGCCAATCTACCATTCCATTCTCCCTAAGCCTGCCTCTACAGTGTACCAAGAATGTTCTGGCACTACAGTTCATTAAACATAGGCCCCTTTTCATCCATGTTTCAGCAAAACAAATATATTTTTAGAGCCCTTAAACTAAGACAGATATGAGTAGTAACCACCCCTGCTTTGAAGAGCTACCATAATGATAATAATTAACAGTCAAATAAAATGTTTCAAAATTCCATCACATTTGTTATTAGAGTCAATGTCCTGTCAAAATTATTATGTGTTTTGATACTATTGATTTTTTTCACCCTTTGCTCTGCCTTCCTTTTCCTCCTGAACTCTCAATCATCTTGCCTTCTGTGGCTGTTTTTCCTTTTTGCTCCACCCTGAGCTGTCCAAAGGTGAAACCTAGCTTCTCTCTTTGTTTCCTCAAATATGATCTGCATAAGAGAGTTGTGTGTAATAGGCTTAAGGGAATGGAGACAGGAACTTTCATAACTTGAAATGGAGCCTTTGGGTTAAATGTTAAAGTCCTTAGACTTTGCTACCTTAGGGACCTGATTCCTGGAGTTTCTTCACCTCATGCCCCAGGCTTTTCCCACTGGGTTAAACCTGCTCTTCCCAGATTTCTTGTTTGTACCTCTTCTTTTCTCCTTAGTTTCTAGCACCCTTACTGCCTTCTCTCTTAGGCTGCCCAAGCATCTGCAAAAGTTCTTACTTTATCATACATGCCAATTCCCTATGTTTTTTTCTTCCTTTACTGTTCCTAAGCAAATTCCCCCTCAAAAGGAATTTTCTCAAGAGCTCTTAACTATTTATATAGTTTTTCCAACTCTATTTAGGGTTTAGTCCTTCATGAATATCTTTTCACATCTATCATTTTAGTTATTCTTCACAATAACCTTTTCAAGTTAATAAAGTGGATAAAATTATTACAAGTTTACAGATGAAAAAGCTGAGGTTGGAAGAGATGATGAGATTAGCATCTGATCACCCAGCAAATGCACAATCCAAGAAACAGAATCAGAGCTGATCAAGAATATTTGACATCATGGTATGCAGCTTCTTATTAGACATGGGAATCTGTTTCTATAGTATCACTAAAAGTTCCAAGAATGTTTGCCTGGCATTATTTTAATAGAGGAAAAATAAAACTGCACCTTTTCCTTGTTAATTGTCTTATTTCAGACTACAGTGAATCATTGTTTGATGATCATCCCTGACATAGGATGGCCCTGGAGCCTGGGGCTTCCCTAAGTAGTGCCTGGGTCACACTTGGGTGGGGACTACCATTTATACCTCCTGCCTTTCTGAAATGGATATGAAAAAGAAGCCTCCTTTAGAACTTTCTTGGCTTTTCATAGGAGTTGAGGCATAGAGAGTCAGTCCTAACTCTGATGTCCTGCCAGCCCTTAAATCTAACCAGCTTTTACAGGTTTGACGATACATGCACCTGGCTTTTAATTTTCAATTTGCCTCATCTCCCCCTGACCAAAGCTAGTTGATACTCTATAATTTTGGATATTGGATTGTCTGTGTCTGTCTTCACAGTGAAGCTAGGGTTAGCCAGAAGGTCAAATTAAGAAGGATATCAAGAGCATTATTCAGGGGATACATTAGTCTGGGGCATAAAGGCTATAGGACCTACACCAAGAAGGAAGACCATGGGCAGGAAATCATAACAATCTCCAGGGAGGGTAAAAGGCTTGCAGGTCTAACATGAGGACTGAGAACTTCAGAAAAGGAGAGCAGATTTGTGGTCTGATTAATGCATTTTGCCAGCATGAAGGTTTATGCTGTATGAAGTCCTCCACAGATGGGGACTAATGTAGGCATTCTTTTAGTTAGGTTCCTGGATCTGCCAGGGTATGGGGTAGGGCAAGGTTAAAAACTCAGTGGATTAGACCCTTTGATTTGCCAGCATGGCTCCTCTCCTTCCTATTCTTTTATGGTACTATTTAGTATTCTTCCAAGTTGCAGCTTCTTGACTTGGTCCACATGACAATGTCCAATGTCCTTGTCTCTTGGACCCTTTCTCACTAAACCCATCATCACCTGATAATAGAGAAAGATCAGACACTGTTCAGCCCAAGCATAACCCATTAGTGAGTCTCTGCCTCAATGGCTGACTGAGCTGTTTACTTATGCTTTTGTTTTTTAGTAAAAACAAGGTGGAAGAATGAAGCCATTGTATCTTTTCTCTGTTGCCCTTATTCTGAGCTTCATGTGGTCTTAAAAATAAAATCCTTGTCCTGACTGGTGTGGCTGAGTTGGTTGAGCATTGTCCCTCAAAGAGAAAGTTTGCAAGTTTGATTCCTAGTCAGGGTGCATACTCAGGTTGCAGGTTGCAGGTTGGTCTCTGGTTGGGTACCTGTACGTCCAACTATTGTTTCTCTCACACATCAGTGTTTCTCTCCTTTTTCCCCTACTTTTCCCTCTTATCCCCTTGTTCCAAAAATAAATAAATAAATAGAAATCTTTTTAAATCAAAATAGATAAAATGCAATCCTAAAGCTTGCTAGCATCTTTTAGTCCCTCTAAGGCTACAGATGCTTCCTGGACCTCCTTCATGCATTTCCTTGACCTGTACATCCTGGTTCACTGCTTCACATGGCTTCATTCGCTTATGTATCATGCTTTGTGGTTGTTATTATGTTTCTTGACCTATGTTGGATCTTTTAACATCAAGGACTGCAGCCAAGTGTCAAATTTGGCCTTTCCCAAGTCTTGCTTACAGAAGGTGCACCAATCCCCTAAAGTGATTGGCAATGCTGTCTTTGGGCCAAATGCAGAAGGCAGCTGCAGATGGTGCTATGGAGAGACAGTGTGCGTAAAGCACCTCCTGCCAATCCTGGATACCTAGGCCTGGCTTGGCCACCAGATACTTGGCTTCTAGTCAAGACCCCAGCCTTCCCCCATGAAAGCCATGTGGGGTTGCCTCCAGATACCTTAGGAGACTGTCTGGCAACCTGTTCCCCCAGCATGAGGTGACTCTCTTTCTTGGCCTTGGAGCCAGCCAGAACCGGAGTGGGGTGGGGGTGGGATGCCTGACAGAATTAAAATCTAAACGCCTATCTGCATATTCACAGATGCAGGAGACTGCCATTTTCTTGAGGTTTTTAGGTAAAGCTTTCTGTTCTTAAGACATGCTTCTAACATTAACTTTGTGAACCTTAGGTCTATCATCTTATTCTCTAAAACTATCTCGCAGCCTTCTAGGAGACATGTTTGTGGTTTTAATCTGTTGAACAACCAGCACCTTTTTATTCTGAGAAAAATACCTCAAAATTCCTTCATCCAATCATAGCTCAGTCCTAGTCGGTGAAGATCCTGACTCCAGGTAGGGAAAGCATAACCTATGACTGGGCAGTCGGCACTTTGCAGTTCTTCTAGCCACAAGGATCGCTGCAGAGATGAGCATATGACTCAGGCCTAATCAATCAGTGTAATTCCAGTGCCTTGATCACAGGTATTATTTTAGTTTTGAACACACAACTCAAATTATTCTAATTAGAGTGCATCTTTAGCTTATGATATAGCAACTGGGAAAAATGTTCAGTTTTTAACTGGATTTGCACCTGGGAGAAAATAGGACTATAGCTATTGGCACTATTTGTTACTACATGAAGCCTAAGAATAAAATCAATATGGTGACCAGAGGCAAGAGATAGTGACTGAGTAATCAGAACATCATTTCAGTTCTGGGATCACATGTTATCTAAAAATTATTATTTTTTAATTGTTTATGCAATTACAGTTATTTCTGCTTTTTCTCCCCCACCCCTCTACTCAGCCCTACCCTCTCCCCTCCCTCAGTCAGTCCCTACATTATTATCCATGTCAATGGGTCATAAGTAAATATTCTTTGTTTAATCCTTTCACCATCTTATATCCAGTCTCTCACACCCACTCTGGACACTGTCATCTGTTCTGTGTATTTATGTTTCTGTTTCTATTTTGTTCATAAGTTTATTATATAAGTGAGATCATGTGGTATTTCTCTTTCACCAAATGGCTTCTTTTGTTTAGCATAATATTTACCTGTGGACAAATACTTATTTTGTTACATAAGCATTTTGACTCAGCTATGAAGAGTTCTTTTTATTTTTCTTTAAATTTTATTGTTGTTGTATTACATCCACCCCCTTTTTGCTCCCCTCTGTCCCCCTCCCCACCCAC